>SJOL01005379.1:126113-147560 GCA_004794785.1 Opisthorchis felineus
ATATATATATATATATATATATATATATATATATATGTCTATCTCTCTTTATCGACTGTCCGTCAATTTCTCAGATGTCAGTGAACCTAGGATACAATAAACTATTCCATGTATACTTAGATTTCGGGTGCACACCCCACCTATCTGTGTGGCCAAATGCTGTTTCTGGAGGGTTGAATGTACGTTGTGTTGCGTAGTGCGGTACTCGAAACGTGATCCGGGACCTAGGACGACTGGAAACCATTTTTGTAACTACTGCATGTTTTTTTGGATCTATATCACCAGTCAGTATTCATTTTGGATTTTGATACCGCTTTTACAAAAACGTTGAATACGGATTTCGATGAGGGTACTTAGAAAATCTAAATCGAAGCAGACAATTTACCCCAACTGACATCAAACGTTGTTCATATCACCGAGTAGTGCTACTTCCTGCTTTGAATGAGGAACTATTTTGTTGGGAAGATGACAAAAATTTGACACGAGTTACATCATATTTTTATAGGGACCGCTGGAGGTTCTCACGATATTTGGTACACTTCTCGATTTCTTGGTACACCGCTGTTTGATAATTTGCTTTAGCCATCATGCCAGGAACTGCTAGACAGATCTTTGACGGGTTTATGGGCTTATTACACTTGTGATCGGTGTTTGCGTTCTTTCAATAACTGCACCGACCTTACTTCCTCCGTTTTCCTTTTTTGGATCTTTGATTCCGCTGCACGTACTCGATCTTTGCGTTGGGATGCGGTTAGAATAGTTGCTTCGGGCTGTTTATACCACCATACCCATCCGTTCGCCTTAGTGTTCTTTTTAACCACTCTCTTCAGGAACCTCACTTGCCGGCGGTTTCATCTGAATTACCACTTTCGGGCCCTGCGTGTGGTGTCTGTCCCTCCGTTTGCCGAGTCCATCACCGAAGGGGATATCGTCTGGAAAAAGGCTGTCGGCGATCACGTGAACCCGGATGAAGTGGTCGCGGAAATAGAAACGGACAAAACTAGTGTTCCTGTTCACGCCCCTTGTGCCGGGATCATCAAGGAGCTTCTGGTAGACGACGGTGGAAAGGTAGTTGCAGGTCAAGAAGTACTCAAAATTGAAGAAGGGACTGTTGCCGCCGCTGCTGCTGCACCTTCTGCCTCAACGACATCATCATCATCGCCGCCGCCGTCACCCTCACCACCGAAAGCTTCCATGGTAGAAACAACTGTAGCTGACAAAAAGGAATCACCAACGTCTCTGCAACCCCCTGCTACAAAGGTACCCACACAGACTAAGCTCACACAAGCAGTACCCTCTACTGGTGAACGTGGTGAGCAACGTGTCAAGATGAGCCGAATGCGGCTTCGCATAGCCCAGCGCCTAAAGGATGCACAAAATACTTGCGCCATGCTTACAACGTTCAACGAGATTGATATGACGAATATGATTGAATTACGCCGTCGGTATAAGGATGCGTTCGAGAAACGCCATGGAATCAAACTGGGCATTATGTCAACGTTTGCAAAGGCATCTGCTGTCGCGTTGCAGGATCAGCCAGTTGTGAACGCGGTCATTGATGGTGGGGATATAATCTATCGCGACTACATTGATATAAGTATTGCAGTAGCCACCCCTAAAGGCTTGGTAGTTCCCGTTTTGCACAATGTTGAGAAGATGAGCTACTATGACATAGAGCATGAAATTATCGAACTTGGCAAACGTGCCAGAGACGGTACCTTAGCCGTAGAGGATATGGACGGAGGAACGTTTACCATCAGCAATGGCGGCGTCTATGGCTCTTTATTCGGAACTCCCATCATAAACCCTCCACAATCGGCTATACTAGGCATGTATGGAGTTTTTGACCGTCCGGTGGCCAAGGATGGACAGGTTGTTGTCCGACCCATGATGTATGTAGCGTTAACATACGACCATCGCCTGATTGATGGACGCGAAGCAGTTACCTTCCTTCGAAAAATAAAGCAGTTTGTGGAAGACCCACGTACTTTCTTCCTACAAATTTAATATCTCGGCCTTCAATGACCCCCCTTAGGTGCGAATTTATCGAGAACTTTGTGGTCTTAGAAGAGACACTATTGAGCAGTAGCGGTGCCATTCTGTTTACTGTTTTGTGCATGTAATTGGCCCCCTGTTCCTCAAGGTCCCATTCGCTGCAGTTGTTTGTCACCTTTGAAGAACAACAAGTCCTTTTTGTACGAATACAGTACATGTCCTACTGTAGCCTTTTACACATCTTTTGCGGCACCGTTGCTCATTTCACCTAAAGCAACATTGAAAAATTTTGTGTACATGTGTCGGTTTTAGAGTCTCACTTTTCAGGTGCAAAAACATTGTGATGTGGCATTTCTGTGACACGGTAGCGTGTTTTTTTTGAATCTCTCTTCTTTCAGTACCAACACTTTGTCACACACACAGAGCTTGAAGCAGGGTTTGGTGTGTTGTGAATTCAGTAGTTCCTATCATCAGTCGTTGTTCGAAGCACAGACTTTTTTCTCAGCTGTACACGCCGGCTCGTGGTCGCTTCAGGCCGCAGCAAGCAACACTAAGCCTATTACGATTTTGTTATGAACCGTTTTGCTGTGTTAAATGACGTTCCTGGCACCCAATGGAAGTGTGGGGACGTAAATGCTCTCAGGTACTTTTACCCTGCGCGATAGCTATAGGAAAAAATCAGCTGCCGATGTGAATCACGACTCTCCGGATCAAGGAATAACGCTTAAAACCCTGAACTATATCGAATTGTTCGGTTGGATAGCGACATTGTCCTCTAGTATTCTTCGAATAGAATTCACTATCACATCGTCTCAAACTTGTTTTCAAGGAATAACTGACTTGCAGTTCAGCCTGTTTGGTTTTAGTTTTTTTTTGGGTAGACGGTTTACTTGCAATTAATTCACGATGTTATTTAGCTTAACGGTGCCAAACTGTACTAGCACAGTCTCTAAGAAGCAAATGAATTAACATCTTTGAGCTGGAAACCTATCGTTTCGCGCACTCACTACTCGCGTCCGTTACAGTTGTCTTTCTTTCCACGGTCCTCGTCTCGTCCCAGCCATTCTCCATCTAAGAGTGAACAGGACTGATCAGAACAGAGCAGCAACTGACGTTCACCAAGCTGACTGGTATTGAAGTAGTTAAGTATGCATCATTGTTCCGCCATTTGTACCGATGCTTAGGTTGCGCTGTCGGTACTTAGGTTTGTTTGTGTGTCAAGCAGCATATTATGTGCGTGTGACCACAGATGTAAAGATGTCAGTGCTCCGAACTTCACGTTTAGGTCATTCCTGTAACGGTTGGCTGGGTTCATTTGTCCGTCAAATGAGTCGACGCCTTGGAACTCTTAGGAGCACAGCCAAATTGATAAGCAAAATATCTAGATCACATTTTGTTGGCTTGGCTAGCCAGACCTTCCATCTTCCGCACGATACCGACGGTTAGTAAGTGATGCAAATGCAACCCCAACAGGCTAAACTGGTGAGGCAATGCGTTTAACTGGCTTACGGTTTTTTTCTTTTGTTTGTCCCGACTTGACCGAGTGGCAACAGGCTTATAGCACAGCACTTGATGAGGCATGGGATGTCGATGACTGACTATGAGGGCATCGAAAGCTAATGGGTCTGAATCATCTATCTTTATCGTTCGTTGTTTTCTGATGCTAATTGGCTTGGGTTATGATTTGGTTTTGATCACTGTCTTGCGCTATCAGAATTATTGGCTGAGACAAAGCAGCAAATGAAATAGCTGTGTGCTGTGTTAGTTCCCCAAAGGACCTTCAGGTTTGCCAACGCCGACCAGATGCCACCGTCAATGCGATTGACCGTACCAGGTGTTGAACAGTTGCAAAGGTTTCGGGGCGTAGACGTCACAAATGTGAAGCATGCGGTGTTCAAGAAAATCTGCATGTCACTCCACGATAGCAGCGAGGTCACTAGTAAGGTATCCCTAAATCTTTTCGGTTCTATGGGGCAGGCCGGATAACCAGATGATTTTCACGTGTGTACATTTACTGCCTTCCATATCAGGAAAATAGTCTTTGTGATCAGTAAATCACCGTATCGGTTCAGTGTACGTCGACCTTAGAAATGAACATCTAGTCACCGCATCATCCTATTGACTGTAAATTCAGCTGAGACAACCCGTGAGTAACAAGCAGGTCTTCAACAAAAATTTTCCGGTTGCAAACCAGCTCCAATCTGAGTGAAGATAATAATAAAACAAAGAAAATCCTAGTACTCAATTCAATATTTTCTTTACTTCCGCCAAAAGTCGTGAATTTTCAAATGGTATTTCTTATTTGTCGTCAGGATGATGCCTAAGCCCTGGTAACCAAACAGCCTCACCGTGCTTAAATGGCGAAAGTAAAACGCCCCGACTGGTTAGCGATTCACGTCTTCTAATCTGTTCATTTTCCCTAGCCTAGTCCGAATCCGTCTTCTGAGTACATCTCTGAAAAATGTGTCACACAATCTTGGACTATAAAGTGAAATTTATCACGCGGAAGCCCAGCTCACCATCGATTTCCACGTGAAGTAAGTAATCTATATCGACACGTTCATAGATATCCCAGCAATTGCAAATCAATGGTGGTGTGAGAAGAGCTGGCAGTTTCCAATTGAGATTACATCCCGTAAGTGATGCTAATCTATGCTGAAAAGCCGAGAATCACTGTACGGCTGTTTCATCCCTACTGGGAATCATCAACAGTGCACATCACGAAACCTGCGACACTCCGGCTAGTAGCCGAACGGTTAAGTGTTCGCACACGAGCGACTGAACAGCCAAACTCAGTTTTTCCCGGTGCTACTACGCCCATCAGACGTTTCTTTCAATGAGGGTTGTAATGCTACAATGAATAATTTATTTATTGGACGTTCACTCATCATCGACAGCATAACATCAATGTCCAGCACCGGTGCTTCGCTGCTGTACTTCTGGGTATCATGGTTGTACGCGGGCTGGAATACTGTCAAGACACCCGAACCTAGACAAGAAGACGATTTGGGTCATCGACCAAAGCCTTTGACTCAAAAGCCAGACTACAAGGCAGCGGTGTTTGGTGGAAAATACAAGTGCATTGCCATTTTTAAAGAACATGTAACCGCGCATGTTCCAATCTGGAATGCAAGTAGACTGTGTTGGTCACGCATCTAACGATTGACCAACCTGGTATGAAAGACCGTGTGAGTGTCATCCGGATACCCCCCAGTATACCTGGATGGGTCACAAAGGGACGCCAACCGTCACACCACGGTAAGGTCCAGTCGCTTCGTGACGGAAGTGCACTAAGAAAAATTGGCTCAACACTAGGCCGAACAGTTCGAGCTACTTGACTAGGGATAAAACTATGAGTACGTCCTAATGGCAAGACGAAGGCAAGCAAATTATCAAGCCAGAAATTTCCGTAGTTCAGTCGATTGGAGTATACTTGGAACCTATCGAGAAGTGGTCGTTTCAGAAATGTTTGGAAACTATCCCTGAAGTCATTGCTGAGCAGAGTTTTGCTTTAGCCAAATAATCTACAAGAACACAGTGGAGAACAATAATGCCCTTGGGATCTCGTCAGGTCAGCACATATCTACTAGTTAAGAAAGGGGTAAATGATGAAATAAACGGCTAAGATTGGTTGGTAAATTAAAAAACGTAAAAACATGGACGATTAGTTGTTAGCGAAATCCAGGTCGCTTCTAAATGGAGGCTGTGAGGTGGTCTAGGGAGCCACTGACCGAGTGGGTCGATCGATTCGTGTCACATGACCACCATTTTTTGATGGCATAGAGTCTGATTCTGCAGTCGTGTTGCGACCGCTTCGATGGTAGTCATGCGACGCCGTTGGATCAATACCGGCGGTCTATTACATATTACCTACGTGAAACGACTCCTTTGACTTGTTCTCGTGACTGGTGTCAATAATGTGTGACGCAGTCGAGCTTTTCATTGAGCAGTCGGTCTTAGTGATTCTCCGGCAAGAGGGACGCTCACGTATTCTCTTGACAAGTTGCCGTATCCACATTCCGCTGAAGAGCAGCAGGAGTAGACAACCAGCATATTCTGGGTGAGGACTGGCATTTTATCTTTGGGGTGTAATTTAAGCAAAGGGGTGGTTACAAAACAAGATCGCACAGCTGCAGCCGGAAACGTGCATTGGAGGGATTGAATCCATCGTCGAGTACCAGGCTTCCAGAAATTCCCTTCTGTGTCTCGTGTCTCCGTATGCCAAGATTTGAGCGTTTCCCAAACTGAATCTGTGCCCCTGGTCTTCATAAATGGATATCAAGGATAGAGGGTCATGTCTCCTGATGGTCGCCTATTGTCCCTTTATACGTGCTCATAATTTCCTCCCAGTTTGTCCAATGTAGAATTTGTTGCAGTTGATTTGGTGCATCATATTGTTCCTCTTGGTTTTGTCTTGGTTGTCTTAAAGTGGCACTCGGTTTGTGGGCTATGAAGATTCCTTTTTGAGCTACTAGTCTGGTTGATGTAAGGTAGAACTACCCATCTGATCGCTTGTTCTTGCTGTTGCTGCTGAGATGTCTTCTCCTTTAAGCTTCTTTTGGTAAAATTCCTTGGATATCCATTGTTCTGGAATGCTCTGTGGTGTTGCAATGTGTCTCCGCCCTCTTGAACAGAGTTTGAAGGCAGCTCTTATGGCTCGTTGGATGGTTGCTGTTGTAGTTCTGTATTTGATACGTATATATCCATTTGCGGTATACGCAGGTTTCCAGAGTCCCATCCACTTTTCTGTTCACTGAAACGTCCAAGAATGATAGTTAGTTGTTACTCTCTAGTTCGATTGTAAATTTGATGTCTTCAAGTACGGTGTTGAGCAGTTCATGCGCATTGTGTACTGAATCTCGTTTCATGATGACAAAGTTGTCATCTACGTAGCCGATCCGTGGATTTGGCTTGATGATTGGTAGTATCGCGCGCTCTAGTCTTTGCCTCAGCGATAAATCCTGACATTGGAGATCCCATTGGAGTCCCTTTAAACTGTTGGTATATTTGTCCGTCAAAGCTAAAGTATGTATGCATGCGAAAGTCCAACATCTTGCATAAACTTTCTGGTTTCATAGTTGCTCCCATGTTTGGATTGTTCGGAAGCTGTTCCGCTATTGTTTCTCAGGTAAGGTTGTGATTGATTGAACTAAGCTGTTATGTGGCATCATTTGATAGCATGATTTCGTCATCTTCCTTATTGACGTTTCGTAGTTTGCTTAGAAATTAGGCAGCTTTGTTAATCGTGTGTTTCCATCCAGAAACTAAGTGTTTCACTGTTCCCCATAAGTCTTTTGCTAATTTGTAGAATGGAGTTCCCCGAAGTGAAAATATTAGTCCGATTGGAGTTCCTTCTTTGTACACCTTTCGTAGCCCATAGAGTTGTGCAATGTTGGGTCACCGGCTCTCATTCTCCATCGTTCCTGGCTGGTTGTCTTGTATGTTGCTTGCAGTTTCCTGAGCATCATGATGATTCGATTGATGAGGTTTGAAGTTGGGTCATGGCTTGTCGTTCGTCGTGTCATTTGGCAGTTTGGCCTTTTCAGTGCAATCTGCCTTGTCCAATACCACCGTGATGCATTCTTTATCTGCCGGTAGTATTATGATTGTTTCGTCCTATTTTAAATTTCTGAGTGCGTCTCGTTCTTGTTTGAAAATCAGTTGCATGTTTCCAAGGGGGCGAGATGGCCCAGTGGATAGAGGGCGAATTCACTGGCCTGAAGGTCCGTGGTTCGAACCCGACCTCTGCGTCTCGACTTCTCCTGTTTAGGCTTGGGCAACCTGGCAGTATCCCGGACCTCGTGCTTCCTTCTAAGCTGGCTAGATAATATTTGTGGGATGTGTCCTCGACATTGAGGTTGAATCCTTCCATTAGAAGTTCTTGTTCAGCTGTGCTGAGTTGGCAGCCAGGTAATTTTATTATCCAAACGTCGTGATTGTTGCGTTCATTGTTTCTCTTGAGTTTGCGCTGTTCTGTGTTTTGTCTTGACATTGTTTACTCGGCATCCGGTTGCTGCTTCTAGTTCTGCAAAACGGTGATGATGATATCACCTCGACTGGTGATGAACTGTTTACAATCGGATTGCCCAGCTCAGCGAACAAACCAACGACCACAAAAATACTAAGTTTGTGTACTGTCCCGTCCACGAGGGCTTTCTGTAGACAAATCTCTGGACTGAACCCCGTGGATAATCTTACTAATTTTCACCGGCAACTGTTCTCTTTAAAAAACGGCATTGTTTAGTTACGGACTTGAATGCATATCACTGTTGTTGACCTGGTTGCAGTTATCCAGTAAAATAGGTAAACGGTGACCTTTTACTATGGTACCAGCAATATTCTAACCTAACCAACGTGATTCGCATGTAGTTGGGTTGAATGCATGTGCGCTTCACAAACAATGGCATAATCGATGCATGCGACGTTGGTCTACACAGAGTCAGTAGGGATCATTCGCATGGTCATATGTCAATGAGATTACAATGAAAATTACTATTCAGTTTTTTCTACATCAGTAAACACAGTGGTTTGACTGATCAGCCGGGGAGGGGGCACTGTGAGTACACGAAATAAAATCTACTAAAGCTCATTCTGTTGATCAGTTTAGTGTTCACAGAACCTTAATTTTCATTGAGAGAAAGGGAATTGCCCTGTCCAACAAGGAAGAGTTTGAGAGTCATCCAGAAGGTAGATTTCTCGGAAAAGTGATCCTATCTTTGAGCGACTCAGAGTTCTGCAGCCTGTTCTCTGAGTGTATGTCGCAAGGCTATTCGGAAGGTGATAGTTCATGAGAAACTGCTTCAGTGACAGAGAAAGTGAGGCGTCAACGTGCAAAAGTTCTAGGGGATAAACCATGCAACTTTTCATTGGTTACGACGGATGAGAAAGACAGAAAATTCTCTGACAGCCAACGGCCAGCTTCGCCACACAAAACTGGTGTGCAAATGAGTGTATTTCACAAATTTCAAGTATAACATAAGGTTTATGGCAACTCGGGGATTGCGGCTACCTGATGAGCCTCAAGAGGAGTGAAAATGGTCGTCGCCTATCGAAGGGTCTTCAGCAAACTTATGAGTAGTTGCCTTCAAGGAAATTTACTGCAATGTCGTATCAACTGGAACACGAGGCGGCCTCTGTGTGGCACATTCAGTTGAAGAATATCCTGAATGGGCGATTCAGCTTAAATTCATTTAAGTCTTTTGTTAAAACCAAATCTGTGTGCAAATAAGTGTATTCCACGTATATGAGACTCATTGTATGGTCCCTCTTGTGAAGCACTGTGTGCAAAAAAGCTATGCAGGCTATCGCACGGATGGACATCACAACATTTCAAGCATCGAAAGACTGGTCCCGATATACGGAGAAAAGACGTAAAAAGCAAGTGTGTTTACTACTGGGATCGATATCAAAGTTCGTATTTTAACTATATGGAGAGCAGAAGGACGTGCCACGAAATAATATTGATAAATTTTGCAAAGTATTCCAAGCATTTCAGCCAACTATGACCACTGGGTGTTTGATGTTGATAAAACCGCTCTATATTGTTCTCTTTTTACCTCGTTGAATATTGGAAATAGAACAGGGGCGATCGGTAAGTATAAGTTACCTGAAGATCGAGTAACTGTTACTGTGTGGAAGTATGGTGGGTGGAAAACACAGTTCCATGGGCGTTTCCCCAAGATATTTCAACGGCGTCGATTCAAAACATCTTTCCCATAGATAGAATCGTTCACATTGCGTTTGGGTGATAATTTCTTCGTTTCGGATTGTAACAGGACGATGTTTATTCAGAAAAGACAAATGCTCATGTTCGTTGATAATGCTCTTTCGAACGGGATGAGGGATGAATATTCCTACGTCCGATTGATTTGCTAGTCTGAAAACTCCCCGTTTCTTATTCAGCCGATGTACCAGGGTGTAATCAAGTCCATCAAATGCAGGTTTCAATAACTTATGCTCGACTTTGTACTCAACCACGAAATGAGTGAGTATTTGCTGTGCTCCAATAATGTATTGTGACCAATGCAGTCAACCCGAGAAGCCCCAGATACTTGTGAGTACTTCCAGTAAAGCGGAATTTATGTTGCCTGGGGTCAACTATTGGAATGATCGCCAGAACGTAGAAGAACGTTCAGAGTACATCAGAGCTGACGACATTCTGCTCCATCAGCAGATGGAACAGATTGATCTCAACCTCAATGAGGTGAGTTCGAGCAGAATAGCCTCATTTTTGCCTGTTCTGCAGGACTGAGGCGGAAAAACTGTCAGAAGTTTTTCATGTGCAAAAAACAGATTTTTCAATTGATGAAGAGGAACAGGATCAACGGAGGAAGAGAGAAATAAAGTTTGATGATGCAAGTAGAGCACGCGACCTTTTGACTAATGGAGTGCACAGTTGAACTTAATTTCATTTTCTGGACTAATATCGGTAGATTGAAACGAAAGAAGAAACTGAAGACCTGCGACACTTTTCGGGAAATGATTGACTTTAGATGATGAAAATCGTATTAAATGCTGTAAGTGAGTGGTTTCTTCTCCTTATGTTCACCATATCGGTATCGGACAAGTAGATGTGTTTGTTGATACCGTTTCTGTGTACAAATTTTTCCGTTAGCCTCACTATTGGATTCAGGTGAACGGAATTTTAGGATTCCAAGGTAAATGATATGCACAAAATGGTCCTAGATGACTGCAAGCGGGAAACTCGTAGGAACTTTGAAACAAGTGGACCCTGAGCCTCTAAAGTGCTCAGGGTACGCTTTTGATAGGCTGCAACCGCTCAAGGTTGGTACCATTCAGTCGCATACTTCTAATCGATTTCTACGAGACTTATCTACCTCCACAGGCTTCTGATCGAAATGTTGCTTGACATGATAAATGATTACAGACAAATCTGTGCAGTGAGTCCGAATCCCTGAACAACAAGCAATTCGGTAATAGAATTCAGAGGATTGTCTTAACTTAGATGAGTGCTGTGATAGCTACCTTCGTCATTTGATTGGCCATATAACCAAATATTGCTGGCTCAGTTGCGTTCAATGGATGTTGATCAGGTTGCAGTTTCTGAGCTCGGTTAACAGACCAACTGCCACTTGATCAACAGCCAGAGTCATTTTGCCTTGTTTCGGTGGTAGAACGCCTAGCAGGTATTAAAGTCAATCTGTAAGCCGGGTATCTAAGTCAATCTACCCAACAGTATAGCCGTGATAAGCTGTGATTAGGAGAATCTAGTTTTATGGGATAGTATTCGGCTCGATGGATGATATGTTTTGTGGAAGAAGGAATGGACTTTCTACGCTTTCGGGGCAGGAGTCATAGATGTTCGGATTGAGCAACTTTGAGCTGAATTTAGTCCGTGGACCATAGTTTGGTGACCCTAAGTACGTACCATTGAATGATGAAACGAGGGTTCAACTGCAAATTGTGCAAGACTAGAAGGGCTGTTGCAGTATGGACGAACAAAACGTTTATGGTAGTGTGAGGAGAGTTAGTAATCTCCTATTGAGATTTCATCCTGAAAGTCGAACCAGTCCATGCTGAAAAGCCGCGAACACTGCACAGTTATTTCCTCCTTATTTAGGATTATCATCAGTGCGCATCTCACGAAACTCCAGGAAGTTTCAAACCCGCGACTTTCTGGCCAGTATCTGAACACGTTTGGTCACGAGACGCTGATCAGCAGTGTGATTAACTCTCACTTAGTCAGCATAAAGCGCCACTTCTCCTTCAATCACGGATACCACGTCGCGTGATCTCATGTTGACTGGCTTCTCGGGCAATGACTCCTCAGATGGAAGTTTCCCTCATTTTGTCAAATTATGTTTTCTTTGAGCAACTTGTAAATGAATGGTAGTGTGAAGAGATTTAGTAATTTTCAGTTATGATTTCGTCCTGCAAGTGAAGCCAATCCTTGCTACGAAGCCGAGAAACACTATAAAGCCGTTTCATCCTTACTGGGAATCAGCATAGCTAGGCTTCACTTACAGGACGAAATCCCAATTGAAGAATGAATATACTGAGTTTTAGTGAAGCCGAATGGAGCAGCTGGATGGTTACACAGTAAATCAATGAATACTTGGAAAGTTACTTAGTCTGTTGGGTTGCTGAGAGAACGAAAGCGTTCTCGAAACCCAGTGAACAAAACTGTGGGCGACAGGTTATTATCGGCAAAATCAATATTTCTACGATCAGCATCCGGTAATTGGCAGAAGGTTTGTCCCACTGGAATTACGACACGTGAATGACCTTTTTCAGAATATCTCATTCATTAAGCAGAGCCTTGTTTTACTTGACATCATCAGGGAAACATTCCAATTCTGGACAGCGACCCAAAGTTAGATAATCTTGACATTTCAAGATTCCACTGACGCAGCTTGCGCCTGAATAAAAAGTATTTGTTCCTGTCGGGAATGTAACGATTCTTTGTTCAAAATTTTTGTGTCTCATGGGACAGCGGCATCGGTTTTCATGGATGGAACTCGCATTACAGTTTACCATTATTCATCGCAGTTTATTTCGAAGAAATGGGCATTCCAACCAGGGGATACCCTTCCTCATTAACTTTGAGAACACTGAAGCACGACATATTCACCGGATTATAGAGCTTTAATCGATTCAAGTGTAATTACTGTGAAAGTAGACCTTGTGGGAACTGTTTGAGAATATTCACAAGGCATATGGTTAAAAATGAGAGCAGTTTTTTGAAGATATTTCGGAGAAATGTGAGCACAAACGGACGCTGAACCTGTAAACCATGTAAACTCTGACTCACTGTGCTGAAGACATAATTGATAATCTTTGTGTTCCTATGTTTATTTTGCAACACGTCTGTGATCTGCAATTACACGCTTTTAAGACAGTATGCCCATAAAGTTGAGTATTGCTAACGGCATTCAGCGAGTTAAGTGAGTTGGCGAACTAACTCAGTGGTCTTATGGTTTTTCGCACAACCCATTTGTTTGGCTGGGTGTGACCAAAAACCGAATCTGCAGTCCATGTTTGGAGTTCGTAAATTGAGTTGTGTCCTATACCAGTCCAATTAACCTTCCCAATTTCAGCTGATCACACACGTGGTGTAAATGAACTGAAGTAGTGTTGCAGCGGTTGCTTCACGGGCTGTCGTCCCGGTCCGCGTGGCAAACGTGGTTAGGTTATTCCTAATCTCTTCGCGGACAGCTTACTAACTATCAGACTCTTGTGACTGGATTTGAAACTCCAATCATAGAAATAGGATACGGTCGTGCTACATCCACCTAGTGAGCCATGTGTGGGACCACAATTTCACAGCTTCAACTGATTGTTGCGGCCAGGCACCAGAATGAAATAGAATGATCGGCTCATTGGGACGGGCGTTTGTTTGTGATGACAAAACAGGCGCAGTAAACTCCAAATTACTGTTGTAGTTAGTATCCAAGCTTTTGTGGCCATGTACTCACTTCGTTGACCCCGAACCTATTGAGTTGAGCCAACATGAAGTATCGATTTGGCCGAATGGAACTGCTGTTTTTTGTCCCTTATGCGTGTCGGACGGCAACAACCATTTGCACCTCAGGCAGTTTCCGATGTCATATTGAACAGAACTTCGAATCGAACGTCGAAGCTAAGATGCTTATTTCCTATCCGTTTTTTCGTTTATTCGAAAAAAATATTCAAAGATCTCACTGTTTCACATGTCTCCGAACAGGAGAAGAGTCTACACATCAAAATGGCACATTACCGAAGTAATTCAATGACCTATGAGGTTCATGCTGACTTCCCTAGCAACGGCTGGTTTGCTAATTCAAACTCATGAGGGGATCCTGGGGTTGAATCTAGATAATTAACTCTAGGAAGGACCGAGTTGTTTGAGGGCTGGTTACAACCTGTAGAAATAGTGCCAAATTTCGATCCAAGTAGTAGTTTTTCCTTCAATATATCATTGTTCTCTTGATTTAGTTTCATTCATACCTTTTGTGTTCATTTATCCATACGGTGCCTGGAAGATGCTCAAAGAAATTTTGAATGACGTCAACCGGATGCATTCGACAACAGCACTGGATCCATTGCCACAAACTCCTCAGGGCAACTGTCAAATATTGCTGAAGTCACGCAACTCATGTGGCGGTTTCCCCATCTCGTTCTTCATGGTATGGGATGAAATAAGGTGAATCTTCGAGTGATTTCAAAGCTTATTTAAAAACGATATTCAGTGGTTCAAGCTGTCTGATGATGTCATTGCCCAGTGTTCCAACGCACTTTTCTGTGGGGTGTGGACAACTCACACAAACTTGGTGCATGGAGTCGTTCTCAGCCTTTCTATAGCACAACGCCAATAACACTGCAGTATTATTGATTTGTAGATGAAAAAACTGATCGATAGTAAAAGGGCTTGTTGCTTTAAGGCAACTGTTCATGAGGCGACCTATAATAAGGAGTGTTTACTGTGGTGATGCATATACAGGACACATCTTAAAATTATTAGTATCTCTCTGTTAACGAGCACGTTGGTTTCCCGACCCGTACTCAGATGTGCATGACCGGTACCTGAATCAGTCATGCTCCTGATTTGAATATCGTTGAACAAGCCACGGATTCTGTAAGGCAGTTTGAAAAGTTTTAAGTCCTGGATTTTGTTTGAATATTATCGGAATTTAATGTTGGCTTCTTGCCCGATACCCAAAGAGCTCATCTACATGAGGTCTTCCTCAATTTTTGGGTTTCACTTAAGTCGTGTTTATGATGCCATGTTTACTACAAAAAACGTACATTGATTGTGACCGTACACGTTGAATTAGCATGAACTTGTGCTTATACCGGTTGGTTCGTCGGAAGGAAACAGACAACTTTAGTGCTGTTCTTCAAGGGGAACACTGCACTAGATCATCGAATTATTATGGGGCACATCCACGTAGAAGTGAATGATGGAAGTCATTTTTACAGGGGCTTTTCACGCAACTTATCTTGGCCTGTTGAGAGGCTACAGTTCCTGAAGTCCGTTTCTCAACTCCTCATTTGTTGGTGATTAGATCGGGAATTCGAACAGGTTGGTGTACAACGACATGTTGTCCAGAACACTCAATAAACACACAAAGCATATTTTGAAATTAGACAACGTGCATTTGTTTGATGGCGCAACAGCATCTCAAGATGGGGTCCGGTAGCTAGTTTCAAGGCAGAAAAGCTGATGCCAGCCATAGTCATCCAGACGCAGGTCCCCAATCTCAAACACCGCTATCCGATCTTCATCATTTGAGTGACTGCAGAAAATGTGGTTCGTAATGACCCTCTTGAAAACGAGACTGGGCCAAACGCTTATCCCAAAAAGAAGACAACTTCCCCAACATAAACTATGATAGAGAATAATGTGGATATAATAGTACCGTGCCCCTCCAATACCAAAAGAACCAAAGCTGGACACATGAATTCACGGTATAGAATCGCACAAACGACGAACGTAAGGAGCAAGTTGGAGCAGTTTGCATTTCAAAAAACTGCCGATGTGGAGGACAGACGACAAGCATATCCGTGAGTGAGTTTGGAAAATCCAAGGACATGACGATTAAGCTAAGTTCAAACATTGGTCCTGATCTAACAGCACAAGGACTGTAAACGGCACGTTCAAGGGTGGTAATGTGAATCTCATCTTATCCTGGGTACGCAATAAGCAATTTCGACTACTGACTGGTTGGCGACAAATTGATACTATGATTAACTGAACGTAAAGGGACGGGTCTGGACTGAAGCTTCCGCGAAAAAATGGTCGATCCTGGTTGATCACAAGTTATGATATCTAACTTAGATCCGGAGGTTCGGTGTAGTCTCCTTCTGCTTTTCTTCTATTACTCTTCCGTTCATTCATCCGGCTGGCTACTTTTACAAAGTGGTGTAGAAATTTACCAACCGACGTTACCCCAGTTTTTCACTCGCCCGGAAACCCTACTGACCGCATACGTCAAACTTGCCTAGCCTGTCAGGTTGCATGGGTGTTACTGTTGGGTTATCGTGGCACTATACTGAGTAATTCACACCACCACAAAACTCACTGGATGTTCGACCATAGCATGAACAACTGTTCATTTGTCTGGGTCCGGGTAGCCCCAAATGGTTGACGTCGCGGATTTCCATTTTGACGACCCGGGTTCGAACCCCTGCATGAGGTCTTCAAGTGGACTGCTGACCCCCATCTTGAAACTGCATACGCATACTGCTAACAGAGCAACCGTTTGGTCTTCTAGTTTTTCACATTGAGATGCGTTTTGATGCAACAAACGAGCGACACTGCACACTCGTAGTTACAGCCTGCAACGAATCTTACATATGCAGTCAGTTTGACCCCTTGAAAAACTCAGGGATCCTTTGATGAACCAGGTGCTTCATATCGTGTCGTCTATATTGAAAACCGTGCGTACGTTAGAGTCAGATAAAACTGCAGGAATTCGTTCTGAAGTCTGCTGACGATAGGAAATCTGCACAGTCGACAAAAAGTTCCTGCCTTCGGGTTATTATCTCGTTTATGGTGTGTTTGGTGCCTTCTTTATGAAAACTGCTGGCACTTTTCGTGAACACGCTACTCATACGGTTGCTGAAAACTCTCTGGCAAACCTTTACCGGTTTCGCTCTTCTTGGAGCCCATCAAGTAGCTGTAGTCCCCGAGGTTTCACCAGCCCTAAGTTCTACGTAAACATCAAAGTGTATGTAGTTGAGGAAGTACGCTTGTTCGCAGAGCACCATGCTGTTACCGAAACACCCGGTTCTTTTTTCAACACCTGTGTAGATTTCAGACGAGCATATTCTGTCGACCGCTGGGGAGTCGTTTTAATGCAACGTCCCTTTCACGGTGTTAATTTCGTTAGATTTCGAGGCTTCATCAGAGCATACCTTCTAGGCTCGGTTCAACAGTGACTGCACAACCGTTCACTTCTATTCACTGAATGACATTACTAGGGATTCGAATACCGTCCAGAGTGCTTCGGTTTCCAGTACACAGATTCGACAGGACCAGACTGTTTGGTTGTGACAAGACAGTCTAGGGGGTTGAAGACCGCTCCGAACTATCAGTTTCACAGGCGAAAATTAATCCATTGGATAGAGAGCTCAAGAGAATCAGTATTTCATTGGAAAACTCAGGTTGAATGGTTAGGAAAGTACTGTGGGTATAGCGCCAACAAATCAGCGACAGGTTGCAAAAAACTTCCCATTTGTTTTCCCCGGTTTCCAGTAAAAAAATATTTGCCCCGGTTGTTTCAGTATGGGTGAACTTGACTAGTCCCTTTGTTTTCATAAACTTTGCTCAGGTGCGAAAAGCGGTATGAGGACAGATCGATTTTTGACACTATTTCAGTAGGTGATAGATTTACACAAGTCGAGGCATTTTGCAATAGATGCTGCAGAATTTCAAGACTCTTGTTTGTGCACACACATGTGTCGAGTGGGCGCACGTCAAAACCAAGTGGTTTTTGTTATGTAGTACTGTCTAAGATTGTCAACAACATTGGAACAATCTCTAACGTTGCTTATGAAGTCATTCTGGACGGGTTCAACAATCCGTACTAAAAACTTTGGAAACTTGTATATCAGGCTGGTGATGTAGTCAACGATTAGCTTGATAGATATCCTTCCTTATGAGTTGTCGGTAACTGTTAAAATCGTGATGGTCTGTTGCTTTCATAATTCAAAAAGGACCTGACTGATTGTTCTTAGGTAGAGACCTATCTGAGACGGCTTTGTTGAGGATAGCACTTGATCTGTCATTCGCTGTACATGCGTAAGGTTAGATGCGCAAGAATCATGGATTTATACCCTGCCACGGTTATTTTTCTATTGTCCGCTCTTGTGATTTGGATTGATTGGTATCTTTTTGAGGATTCGAGCACCTAATGTTCGACGGAGCCGAGGTTTGATTGTGTTATTCTTTGTCGTTGCTTACTATTTGCTATTCTGAATCCAGCTTAATTTGTAGATTCCACAGACCGTTTCTCAATAGCTCGCTCCATTTTTGCTGTGAGATCCTATGCTGTTAGTGGCTTTCGCCGGTAAATGATCTTCAGTCCCTTTTGGAGATACGGGACTTTCCAAGATAAATCTATGAGCACAGTTTTCGGTTCTATCCGAGTGAAAACTGATTTAGGTGGTTGAAAACACGAGCAGTTTTGTATGGTTTTTATGAATGTGCTGCCTCCGGAAAAACGCAAACTTGACAAACTTTTATATTCGTGAACACAATCAACAGAACTCGTTTTACTGACTCAGTCACGAAGAGACTGGACCTTACCGTGGTGTGACGGTTTGTGTACCTCCACGACACATTGAGTTATACTGGGGGGTGTCCGTGTGACACCCGCAGTCTCTCACACCAGGTTGGCTAATCGTTAGAGGTCCGACGAACGCAGACTCCTGGACCTCTATGTTGGGAGTTGGAACACGCCTGACGACTTGTTTTGTAAAAATTGAAATGCACTTGCATTTCCCGCCAAACACCCCTGCTTTGCGGTCAGGCTTTTGGGTCAAATGCTTTGGTTGATGACCCTTGTCTAGGTCTGGGTGCCCTGACAGTATCCCAGTACACGCACAACCATGAATTGCGCACATACAAATAAACTCATACCACATCAACCGTCGCGTGGTGCGATCAGCGAGGTCGCCTCAATTGCTGCATCTGGCAGGGCAGGTAAACGAAAACAAGCTATTGCTGACACCTCCCTTCTTTCTCCCCCTCTCCGCACCTCATTGACAACTCCCCCTTGTAAACCCTTCAGTTAGGACTGATGACTCCGTTCGTCCCGCATCCGTTTTTGCAACAACATCTGCACGTCATCCGGCGCTGACATCCTCAGGAAGCTCAAAATCAAACTCCAAGCCTCGACGCCCAGTCTATCTGGCTGTTTTCAATGTCCGTGCTCTGAAGCAAACAGGACAACAAGCTGCTCTTGCTCTTACACTGGACTCGCTTGGCATTGATGTGTGCTGTATATCAGAAACGAGAATTCAAGATGCAAGCATATTGGTCGAACTAACTGCCCCATCACTCTCCACTCGCTCCAGGCTGCGCACCTCTGGCGATCCAGAGGCTGATGCGGCAGGATGCGCAGGGTTCGGTATCGTTTTGAGTCACCGGGCGGAAGAATCCTTGCTTGACTGCATACCCGTTGCTAGTCGCCTCTGTGCGATTCTTCTGGCGACATCATTACGGCAGCGAATCATCAGTGTTAATCACTGATATGCTGCCGATAATAGTGTTGATGTTTTACTGACTCCCCCAATATCGGTTTCTTCCCTTCGGGCATGAAATTCTCAGCCTTGCATAACTCAAGGCCAGTCCTAAGCTGCAAGGTTTCCGTGGCCTTGGGTCGAAGACTCAGCAAGTCACACTTTTAAATCTAGTAACTGGGCGCATCTCAACCCGCTAGTATTTTTGGTGTTAAAATTACTCACGGAAGCACGCTTTTGTATCCACCAAATGCCGCATCACAATCAATTGCTTTCCCGAATGTCATTTTTTACTCTAAATTCTGTAATTGTCAGCCTGTGTTCTGTTCTCCAACTTCTTGGTACTTTTCGGCAGAATATGTACAATTTAGTCCATATTAACCCACTACGACGAGTGATATTACAAATCTGCAATAGATTTTCTCCTGATTGACTACCTTTCACACCCCTCCGATTGAGCCCCTGATTTCCCCGATTCACTAGTTGTTCTGAAATCGACAGGTGATTAGAACGTTTTGAACTGCGGTTTACCATCGAAGGAAAATAAATCCACATAGTGCCTAAATATGGGGTGTGTGCAAGAACTCCCCTCCTCTCTGGAAAACCTGCCAAATCCGAAGGCTCCAGCGGTCCAAATATTTGATGAACCCACGCTGAAGTTGCCTAAGTGTGTATTACCGGTTGACTCCCGCGCTGCGGGATGATCGAAAGTCAAGTTTCTTCTGAACTTTAGGCCGAATATCAGCATTGGAGTGTTAATACTTCGGCTCCAGACTGAAGCTACGGTGCGCTCCATATTGTTATACGAGTCAGAAACCTGACCATTGCGTGCTGAGGACGTCAAAAGACTTTCAGTGTTTGAACATCGATGTCTTTGGTTCATTGCCCGAGTCTGGTGGGAAAACCGGATCAGCACTGCTGAAGTACGTCGAATGGTTTTTGGAAGAAATAACTCGCCCATAGATGAACTGACCACACTCCATAGGTGGCGCTTGCTTCGTCACGTGCTTCCGTATGTCAGTCGATTGACTTCTTTGAATGGCTCTTTCTGCGCAACCACGCGAAGGGTGGAAACGAGCCAGGGGAGGTCAACCAATGACTTTGCATCGAAGTATGAAAGCCATTACCAGCAAACTCAGCTGTGCTGGTCATTGCCGTCTCCCTGAATAAGGACCCCGAGAAGGGGCATATCAATGGTTAGGGACATTGTCAGACATGGCCCAGTCGCTCCCTCAATAGCGCTCGTGCATCCAAGTTATTACCTTCAATGCACAGCTCCCCTCCAAATCTCCCCAGTGAAAAGGTCCACTGACAACCCCGTGTTTACACATCAATTATATCAACTAATGCCTCCAATGCGCAGCTACCTACCAGGACTTATCACTGACTGCTGCAGCTCTTTGCTCACCGACCCTCACCCGCAACCCTCCTCCATCAGCTGGTCCACCGTGTTCAATCCATTGGACAGTCATGTGACCATTGTTTCTTGTCTAAACCATCGCCAAGTGTAATAAACTGAAATAATCCACTGCTAAACCAAACAGATCTCATCGACACACAATGTCGGTATTCTCTATCAAATTGCGCCACAAGTATCCCTTTTTAAGGCTTTGCTTCCTCATTCTGTCGACCTACACCGTACCTCCAGAACATGCATCCATAACTCCCCTTCGGTCTTGCACCTCAAGCTGCTTGGAACGAGATAAGATATTTTAAATTTTGCTCCCCAAGTATCTGGTGAGCCTGATGTATTGTACTGTGCTATCTGTAATGTGAAAGTCAAGCTAAGCCCCAGGGTTGAAAGCGCTGCATTTGACTGAATTCAAATGAACAGTTGTCTCCGTGCTGTACGTTTGTCTTTGTTCGGTTAACATCAATGCCGCTAACACTGTTTGTTGTGTCAGCAAGCGATGCAATAGACTACAGTTATTAAACTGAGAAAGGTGGGTTTTATCGAGGTCTAACAGGACTGCTTCGTCAGCAAGAAAGGCGATGTTGCCATCCTGGTGGGTTGGACAACTAAACCGAAAGAAGTACAGCTGGGTAATAAAATGGGAGTCGATATTCACCGTAAGGATAATGATAAGCGGCTTTTTGGTTGTTTATTGAACATCTCTTCTTCGCCATTACCGGCTTTCAGCATGAGAGCTCGCACCGAGTTACATGGAGCTCACCAACCACAAGCCAAGTATGGACTCTGTTGGATCATATATATATATATATATATATATATATATATATATATATATATATATATATATATATATA
>SJOL01005379.1:147740-190459 GCA_004794785.1 Opisthorchis felineus
TATTGTATATATATATTGTGAACGAGCGATCCGTGCTGTTTCATAGTTCATAGAAACCTGGCCTATACGCCCAGAGGACATATGAAAGCTACCAGTGTTTAACCATCGGTGTCCCCGAAGTATTAGCATCGGATCGATGCTGCTATAGTACGCCGGTTAGTTCTAGAAAGAAAAACCTCTCCTTCGATGGGCGAGCTACTTATTTCTGATAGGTTACGTTGGTTGGGACATGTACTTCGTGTGTCAGTGAACCGTCTACCCCGCAGGACTCTTTTTACCTAACCCTATGCTGAATGGATGCGACCGAGAAGTGTATAACCTTTCAACGAATTATAGAAATGCTAAACAGTAGACTCAGCTGGGTTGGGAAATACCGTTTCCCCGTATAGGGATCACCGGGCTCAACTCGTCACTGGTACCAGAGAGGACGGCCACATGAGTGAGCTGTCTTGTCTTGCCTTCATAAGATTACCGCTTCACTAGGAAAACGTAGAGTACTTTAGAGAGTTAGACTTCTGGGCAAGGAGCTCATGCAAATTGCTGCGGACAATCCATAGACAAGCATTATGCGGTATTTCTGATTTTCCCTTTTCCAAAACGCCATGAAGTTTTATCAACCAGTATTTAACAGTGCAGGCTTTTCAGAAGCGCTTCAGTCGAGGGCGCATATCATAAGTGTTCTTGGCAGGAAGTGGCACAAGCTTCAGTGGACCGATAGCTAGAGTCTATCGGATGCTGTCACTCAGATGTTATAAAGGCTTTTCAGGGAATTTTTGAAGGCCAAAGAATGTGAGGTGCTCTGCTTATAGTGAACGGTCGTTAAGTTAGATTTTCTTGTTGCTGCATAAGAATGCATTTTGTCGCACTACTGAAGGGCACTTAAATGACGACACTTCGGTTTCTTTTCGGACCCGTTTCATTTACGCGAGAGCTATCTGAGTCCTACGCCAGGCATTATCACCAGCTCTGTTGGCCAAGTTACGGAGGAAATTACTGGTTCAGATGGTAAGAGTGTCCGTTAACAAAATATGCACCAGTCAAAGATTTACACCTCACCTGGAAACAGTGATGCCTCACAAGAACGTTTACCTGGGTGTAATGCAGTCCCCTTTCATCCACCCGTTTAACAAAGCAAACTCCATTACAATTATTCGAACGGTCGGCCACCAAATTTAAACCACAACTTCGAATGAAGAATGTGCTGTGACGTCCGAATCTACTCAAGAAAAAGATGCTGGGTAACTCCATGGAAATCTTATCTTATTGAGGAAAAATATCTAGCTTTTATTGGTGTTCAAACCACTTCGCTGACCGCCGTTCTGAACTCTGCTTTGGTTGTTCCAATGTATCTGTGATTGGTCATCTGTTGAGTTGTCTTTGTTTGCAGTACTCCTCTTGTTCGTCTGCCCTTGGAGCTAAAGCAAACGGCTCCTGTTGACTAGAAGACGTTAACCTTCGATCGTACACCGTGAAACACTCCGGTGACTGGTCGGCAGAATTTAAACCGAAATAGAACGTGGCATTACCTCGTGAAGTCCATCTTTTACCGTCCTCTAACCGTACAAGTATGAAAGTCTGTAAATGACAATTCGCCATGAACTTATAGTTGTCAGCACGCGAAGACACCCGACAGAACTCGTTTTGCTCATGCAAATCTTATTGGTTCTATCCCTCAGACCACTATGATTCCAATATGCGTGACCGATGACCAATCACAATAAGGGTGGTTCCATGAACTTGAGCCGCCACTCCTCGTAAATTACGCAGCTGTCGGCCAAATACAGTTCAGTAAATATTAACCCGTCATACAACTGTGTGGGTGAAAATCTCGATGACTAATTTTTATGCTGTTCTTTTTGCATGGTTATCACTCGATAGATTGTCCGTCATTTCCCACAACTTTCTCGGATTTTCCCGGCCTAACATTTGCACTAAGATCTTCAGTCCAACTACGTTTACTGCTGTATATACAACTGGAACTCCGCTATTGTATTACATAAATCCGACGCTCTTTCTCAGCTACGGTAAAATAATTCAGCTAGACTGGTGCATTCGGTAAACCCATGCGCGTACAACGAAAACTACAACGCGGATGTCTGTCATGGACAAATATACACGCTACAGCCAGGCAAAGCAACATATCAAGGTCAAAGTGTGTTTGTGTTTCACGTCCTACTTGAACGTACGAGCCTATTGATTACATAAAAAGGGCACGATCGAACATGCCCAGCACGATAAAAGCGCGTCTTAACCGCACACCACCTGCATCTCACTAGCTTGGCCGAATGCGTTAAGTAGACCACCAGCTCCAAGCCCGATGACAATCATCGTAATCACCACCAGGTGTAAACCGTACACAGGCAGTACACTGTTTGGAACTGTCAAAGACTCGTTCATCGATCTGGAGTTACCACTGAATATCTAGATATTGGAGTAAGCAGCTGGCATCATGGAGTGGTGAACTCAAGTATAGATCTGGCGATTGTTACAGGTCGCAAAATCAGGGGCGGCGCTATGCATTAGACTTCTGCAGCCGCTAAGTGCACTACTCGGCCATGCCTCCAAGCCCTAATATTCCGTGTATTGGGGGGGGGGCACCATCATGGGAAATGGCTATTTTCAAAGCGGCTGGCTTGAATATCTATGTCTTGAATATGTTGCCGGCATGTCATGACCCGATCACTCCTACACCGTTTCCACTTTGGTCGTGGCTACTCAAAAAGAGCTCTCTGGGAAGCCAATCTACTGGCGCACAAAGCACATGACCAGGCTGGTCTATATCAGGAGCCCACTTATCCCGCGTGTGTTGTTTCCTACAAACTGATTCGGAGTACTTCACCATCATGGATCCAACGATGACAACGGAGCTGAGAGCGGCTCCGACGAAGTACAGTTTTTTAGCGTCTTCATCCCATAGTGGCTAGATTCCTCAGCCATATATGGTATGGTCTGGTAAACTGTGCCTCTACATGGGAGATTTGAGCGTGATAAGTGACAAATAGTGAAACCACTTTTCGAAACAACAGAATTCAACTCACACACATTAGTCCAGATGTATCACTCCACGCCCAACTCCCCTAAACTCTCTGTACACCATACCTCTGCTTTGGATGTGCTCGAGGCATAATCATACTTCATTCTTCGCAGCAGCTCTACTGGTCGATATGCTTAGTTACCGAGTATAACTGTGAAGCACACCCTATTTCAAGTGTTTTAACTCAAATCATTTCTGTACTGAAAGCGTTAAACTCACTTGTGAACTGCCAAACATGAACAGATATTGAGGAGAGTTATCATTAAGCAGTTGAGGCTTTTCGCCCAATCACGCCCCCTATACGATAGAATGCAACCATATCTTGTCCAAATTCATGGTCCCTGGTTGAGCTCACTTCCTTAGATCACGTGAACCCAAGGTCCAACAGCTATTGATTTGATTATTCGGTCAATGTTTTACCACGTGGACTGCAGGAAGTCTACTAACTTATACGAGTAACGCATCTCCATCTCCCCAGTTCTTTACTATGCCGTAGAGAGCCCTATTTCTCTTGTTTGCTTATTGAAAACTGGGTGTTCTGTATGGCCTGTTTTTTCGTCTCCTGCTTCTTTGCGCACCGAGTGTTTATGCTGTGATGCCAACAGAGTCTGGTACAGATTTGGAAAACTATCCACAAGACGTTCACTCACCCTGTGTCCCAGTGATCAATCATGTTGCATAATCGGTCTTCAGGAACCATGATGACGGTCAAATTTGTCACGCTGTACAATCTCGAGCAAGAAACTGAACACTAAGTGAATTCTCAACCCCGAAAGTTCAATTGTTATTTACTGAGACTCCTATCCTTTCCTTACTTAGACTATACCCTTATTGCAATACGCAACAGCACCGTTTGTCATCGCAAACCACCTTCCGGGTTTAGGTCAAGATACATGCGTAAAAGGTAGACTTAAATTTCAATAGTGAAGTGAAATTTCTTTATGACACTCTGCATAACTTTATCTTGTCATACGATTGGCTTGTGGGAAGACAATAGATGCATGGTAACCAACGCTCCAGCGATAACAACATTCACCTTTCTTTTAGCGCGCTAGTTTTTGCACACAAACCAGCACTTTTCTCCATCGATCAACGGATACTTCAGCAGCGTCCACCATAGATTGGCTATAGCACAAGGACCACAGCCTATTTTGGGAGTGAAAATTCGGATCGGCATTTCGATGTGGCCGAACGCAGATAAAATTTGTCCTGTAGTTACAACTAATCTGAAGTGCGTTGTCCGAGAAGAACGAAAAGGAAACTAAGAACAAAGCATTTAAATGTATGGCATTAAAGGCGACGCTTTCAACTCAAGTGGAGAATAAATTAAAGCAACTGCAGAGGTGTAATCATTAGCACACAGCTTCAGATTAGTTGGCTTTACGGAGAGAAGTCTTCTCGAAAATTGCGTGATGATTCTTCATGTGTAAATCGATGCACTATAAAATCGCTACACGGACAGCAGTCGTATATGTTTACTTGCCAGTAGAAAACACCGAGCAGGTCTGGTGTAAGTGATAAGAAGCGCAGCTGCTGTTACCCTAATCAAGGTCAGTTAATGATTATCGATCCCATGGTTGCATAACACAGATTAAAACAAACTGAAACAGATCTGTCACGAAGTGTAACATTTTTGTTGTGATAGTTGCTGGCAGGTGCGATGCATCGACTTGAAAGCGGAGATTATCCAGAGCCGCTCATAGTACTAAGTGCTCTGGATTAAATTGAGTTTAGACTCTGGCTTTGGAAGATTTCGGTTTCCAGTTAAAAACACACTTGAATGTCATATCCAATACCAGAAACCTAAAACATTTTTCTGTTTCCAATGTGTAGAGAATGGTTCAGTAGACCGTAACATAACAGAACTAGGTTATGGATTTTCACAAGTTTCATTTGCCACAGGATAGCGAGACCTGAATTGAAGTGAGAATCAGTTGAGAATTACATGTGCAGTTGTTCTATATCTGGTATAGATCTTCATCTACGCTGTTTGTATTGTGATCTCCACTGTTCTGTTACGTAAAACTCCTTTTTATCACTGCAGAAGCTAAGAGGACTCAAGTTCGACATGTTTAGTTATGCTCATCCATTTTAAAATTGGTGAATGAACATGTGATGTGCACTTCTGCGGATTCACGCCATGTAGCGACACCCATCGTGGTGTCCACTAGTCTGGAACGATCGTGTTCTACCGACTCCATTAAACGTCACTTCAAGGATATTTTCGTACGTGCAGAACAATAGGGAACGAGAAAGATGGCATTTTACTTTGCACGGCATAGAGTATTGTCTCATGGTACCTCGAAATCATCTGTTAGCCTACAATACAATCCTGACCGAAAAAATACTCAGTTTTCGTGCGTAACAATTATGTACATTAGAGTTGTTTGCATGTTCCTATTTGCTGCTCTCTTCACTGAAGGATTTGTAGGACCGTGTCACGCCACATGCTCTAAAGCGCGGACATTCAAACATGTCGAAACCGATAGTTTTAAACTGGACTACTGTCTTTTTTATAGTGAACTCAGGTCCAAAACATAAATAACTCATCTGCCTTACCAGGATTAAAAGCTTTATTCCATGACCCGCCGAGCAGTGGTCAGAGATGAGCACGAATACCTGCAGGTACACGGGCTAGCTCCGCTACTGAAATGGACCGATGTAGCTTGAGTAGCTGGCCGTTATCTTTCCAAGATTTTTAGATTTTACTTCGGGAGCACTCGTTCGGTTATCCGTTGACTCACCCTTTATGACAGATATACGGCACTTAATGATAAACGGCTGAGTTAAGTCACAAACTTGTCATAAACAATCTGATTAAAATATCAACCAAGCTTTCACCAGAGTGAGCCCCGAATTTTGTGAAAGCAAGTTGAACAGAAGGCAACAAAAGTAATTTTCAAAAATGTGAACGCTTCAGTTTTCTTTGAAAAGGAATTGAGTTCTCAAACGCTCCTGTAGATTTAGCCATTAAACAGTTGCCGTGCGGAATCATTTGTAAACTTTTCATACCAATATTCCCAAGGCATCGATGTATCATTAAAAACCCGTATTTTCCACAAAATTACAGCTTTTAGATCCAGAAGAATGCCTTGTCGTTTCTGCTTTGATTTTCACCTTGAATGGGCAGAATAGCCATAGATGAGTTCACTGGTTTCATCTTGGATGAAACTGTGAAACTGCAGATACTCCTGAACTAAGCATTCACAAACGGCCGATGGACTTGATTAGTACTTTACTGGGCTAAGTTCGTCTATTGTGAACATAACGTCTTATTTTTTTGGGGAACTGAAAATGACGAAGCATGGTGGATCAGAATTTTGTTGTCAACGGTGACGGGCCAGATTTACTACTTTTTTATAGAAAAAAGCCAGCTCTTTTCATCAATCATGACCGTTTGAGAACGCTACAGCCATGATAAATGCCATTCACTTCTAATCCATGCCACCAAATGAAAAACCAAGCTTAGGAATGTGTACCTCAACGATCGTATTCACGAGCTAAGGGAGAAAGGAAGGCGGAGGACCTTGTGGGTGCATGCAGTTGGTTGGTAAATATAGAAATCTCAATCAAGACTTTGTCCTGCAAGTGAATTAAACATGTGCCAGATGGACGAGAAGCACTGTGCAGCCATTTTGTCTTCATTGGGACTCACCAGCGATTCACTTCTCACTTGTCTCAAGAAGGACTTGAACCGGCGACCTTCCGGCCTGTATTTGGAGACCAAAATGTTTGGTCAACAGTGTGATTCATTCACACTTAAACAAGATATAGTGACTTATCCTTCAACCATGGAATTCACGCCATATGGCGTCATGTTGACTAAATCCGCCAGCGACACCTTCTCAAATGAAAGGTACAAGAAGTCTGTCAGTTACTGTCCCTTCTAGGCTACTTTCAGTTTGTTGCATCTACGGGGAAATTTTGGAATTTCTGTCGAGATTTTGCCCTGTAATTCGGTTTGTATCTCCTTACAGATCTGCGAGTTGTGCACTGTAGAGAATCCCAAAAAGAATAAAACGGCTGTACAATGCTTCTGGACCTTAGGGCGTGAATTAACCTGATTCGCACGATAAAATCTCGATTGATGAGGTGACTATTTTGCTTGAAAACTCTCCGTTACTCTTAACTGAGTGGGTGGGTGGGTTTCACCTGCTTATCTAAGTTTCTAGCATTTTTCTATGTAACTAAGTAATTGGAAAACATATTAATCGCTAAAATATTTGTACATTCACAACCTCTGCTGCATCATGGTGTGTATTTTCAGCGTTCGTCTGGCCCTTTGGATAATTTCTTCCCAATACCTTGATCCGTTAGCAAACTTCGCTGGGCTTTATTCTGCCTTCCATTATTTTAATTAAGTATTTTGATATTTATTGATAGCAGTCTTCACCCTGCGTTCTGATGAATCCACTTTTAATACGATTCGCGCTGAGTTCTGCGTTTTTAATTCAAACCACAGCTTCGTTCTTTATGGTTCTTCCAGTGTAACTGGTCTATCAGGTGACTTCGTTTGCTCAATCGGATCTTTGGTTTACTAGCTGGATTTGTGCACCAGTCAAACTGACCTACCGACCATATTCGGGATCTCCTGCTTGTTCATTAATTTCCTGTGCAGTTCTAAGCCTTTTGGCTCTGAAGTTCTCTTCCCGCTAAATGGTCATAGACTGGGCTAGTTTCAATGCTTTTTTAATGACCTATTAGGTTAAGTATAACGTTTTCGTAATTCGCACGCTTGCTTTGTACTTACTTGAGCGAGTACATGAATGTTGTTCCTGATCACCGTAAACAAAACGGGTAAAGACTGACCGCGTTCTCTGGCAGCAAGTTTTTTCTCAGTTGATTCAGCAGAATGCTTTATTCTTGTATGTCTCATGCAGCGTTTGTTGTGACCCTTGCATTGAATGTTGTAGACGCCGTGGATCCAGTCTTCCTTTTGTCTTTAAGAATCGTCTTCACAAGGCTTTCGAAATTCCGTGTTACGCCATCATCAAGTCTTGCAGTAATTTCATCAGTGTTCTCGATGTCTGAAAATGTAGTTCATTCGCCTTTCCTTTGTAATATTGAATCGGTCTCGGTTGAGATTTCGGAGCGATCGCTTATTCTTACTCTAAATTCTGGGCCCCTGTTCATTCACTCTTTCAATATTCTACGTGTACGTCATAATCGGGACCTCCTATTCCTATATCAGCCATCATCATCATCGACAGCATTACATCAGTGTTCGACACCGATGCTTCGCTGCCGTACAACCATGATTTATTTGAAGGCCTTATTGTGAAGAAAAGAATGAAACTGGACGGGGAACGGACTTAGTGCTGCCTTACTACAATCATTCCGAGGTACCTACACCTCCAGACGCTCACTCAGGCATGAGTTTATTGTTAGACGTAGGTATCATGGTTGTACGTGGGCTGGGATACTGTCAGGGCGCCCACACCTAGACAGGAGGGCGATTAGGGTACTCAACCAAAGCCTTTGGCTCAAGAGCCTAACCACAAGGCAGCGGTGTTTGGCGGGAAATGCAAATGCATTACCATTTCTACGGAACAAGTGGGCACACATGTTCCAACCCTCAACCTGGAGGACCAGGTTGATAAAGGGGAAACAAAACGACCTGAACAACATGCCACTTCAGCTATGTGACAGTTATATCACTTTCCAGCGGACGCGTACTCACAATTTCCTGGACAATAATAGTCCATCCTACGTATGATCAAAAGGTCCGGTTAGCTCGGAAATCATGTCCGGTAACGAAATCCTTCTATCACTTATGTGATGGTAAGCCTTGAGCTCAGATACCAGCTAAAATGCACGTCTTGTCCATACAGCTGCATATTTTACCAACCCTTCAACCTGTTGTGCAATGTGAGTTGTCCAGAATGAGACAAAGATCCAGCTCCAACTATATGCAATTTCGAGGTGTCTGTGATGTGAACTTGCCCTTTTTAATTGTATGACAGGTTCGCTGTGTTATTCCCGAGTTAATGGACGTGTTTCACAGAAGGCAAAAAATTAGCAAAGCAGTATTTCCAGCGTACCGAATTTTAAAAAAATCAAATTGTCATTCTCTCTAAATTGTATTAATAATTTTAGTGGACATTTATTTTGTTTCAGTACCTAAACAATCCAGCATTTGCTGACGAAACAAAACGTTAGATTCGGTTCATCGTGGAACCGGAATCATCAAGTATGCAGCACGAAACAGTATATTCTACTATAGTATTCATGTTGTGGCCGTAGAAACTTTCGATGAGGACCATAAGCCTGTGGGGGGGGATTCTCTCCCTCAGAGTTAACATATAAACTCCCCGCAGCGCAAGCTGAGTGGTCTGTCACAGCCGAGTACCAGAGAAAACGATTCCTGTCAAATATAACTGTTTACGAAATGGGCGTAAGCCAATGGGTGAAAGCTTGCTTGTCCATCACAAAGGAAAATCCTAAGAGTTTCGATGCTTTTCTTGGTTTCTACCCCCCCCCCCCCCCCCCCCATTTGATATTATGTGGTGCAGTATCATTCTCCGAGAAAATTCTGCCCAATGAATCTCTGAAAAATGACCACTTTGGGCAGCATACACATACATGGATGAGCGACCAGGAAATTCATTGTCAACAAGCTGTAAAAAAGAAATAATATGTCTTTAAACGTGACAGCTCTGGTGTGGTTCAGCTGATCATGCGATAGACCTATTCAGCCTTGTACATCTGTTATTCTAACACATTTGCTCTGGTAAAAAAAGGCGTTGGCAATACGAAATCACCAACTATTCATTGCCTCATCTGTTAGTCAGCAGTTGACAGTTGCTTAACACCATGTTGTGAGGTAATCTGTCAAACCGGTGGTCCAATTTGTCTAGGATGCGTAATGCAGTTTCAATCGATAATGAGACATACAAAGCAGAATTACTGAACATCCAATATAAAAATGAAGAAAGATTACTCAGCATTACCAGATTACTTGCAGATTTTTTTAATGCACAAAGGCCCCTTTATCCCTAATATAGTATGAATTATCAGTAGCAAATAATGTGGTATCTTGGGTATTGGAAATACCGAAACCTCAAACAGTATTTTCGCCATACATTCGGTTGAAAAATCCCAACTAGAAGCCCGTTTGAACCTCTCATTCACATCAAATCAATTTTCAAAAGTAGCTTTGTAGAAGTTTGTTGGAGTTGTTTTGCTAGAGTGGCCCGAAAGACGCGCCCAAGATTCACGACAAATCACTAGACAGCGAATCTGAAGCGTAATGCACTCTCAGGCAAGCTTTTGCAAAAGAAAACACGGGAATACATACAACACATGGTTAGTCAAGTATGTTTTTTCTGACAGCTAATAGTACAGCATGCCGAAACGGCCTGTAAGATTCTCCATTCAGACAGCATTTCATTTCTGCAGCATGTATGGTCGTTATCGTTCGACTTCGTTGGTTTACAAGCCTTCATGCAAGTACCTCTCTCTGATGGGCTCTCTCCTCGTTGTGATAATTCTGGAGGCTGGCTTGTGTACTCTTATACCGACATCAAGTAGCTCACAGGATAGGGGCCTGTCAGTCCACAAGCGATAAATAAGACTGAGCCAAATTCGGGAATTTGCATGCCTGACGATCTGCAAGGAGGGCTAAACGGGATGGAGATCTTCCCATCGGTCTTACACACAGTTTGTGAATTTTATGTAGCCAGAGAATAAGTACCTGTTGACTACAACTTTTGGCTAAGTTACAAATCTTTAGATTACAAAAAATACATTTTATATCCACACCCCATGGAAAAATCAACTGCCTTTTAAACTACAACTTCTGGATTGTTTGTGTTTGAAGCCACAGCAGCATGTCTTGGCAACTAACAAACTAATTACTGTTCTCCGTTCATCAGCTCCCTCCAAGTGTAGACGAAAATGAGAAATCATTTCAAAGAAAGTCGTTTTAGTAGCTGTCAAATAAACCATAAATTCAAGATGTTTGCTTCTGATCTGATGACCGACAGATGTATGAACACAGTGCTAGAAATTAATGAGTATTTCATTAGTCTCAGATCGACAGTGAAACTTCAGTTCTTTCCCCGAAATTCGTTTTCGACATTCCTCCTGGGAATTTTGGTTTGTGAGGATGAACTAGAATAAAGCTTTTATAGAACGGTAAACATTTGGAAATAGCTTCGCAAGTAGATAGCTCACATTTCACACCCGGGTTCGCATGTACTGTCCGGAAAAAATGTCACTTGACGTGGGATTTGGATAACTCTTGCACCGCACTATCAAATAAAAAGTGCCCAGATAAGACGACATCAAAAAGAAAGCTATGGACTCGAAGTTCAGTTTTGTGAGAGTTTATCGACGCATCCTTAGCCATGCCGGATTTCGGGACAGGTACAGGAAGCTTCATTCACATGTTATCTTGTCATTCGGAGGTAAACCGATCATACCTTGTAGACTGGACTGTATGACTGCTCAGATGTAACAGTTCAAACGTGTCCGGTATTTCTGTTGGAATAGCTGTATCACATATGTCCGCAATTCTATTCCCGTCACGACCAAGGACATAAGGCGAGGGCTAAGGAGCAAGGAGTGCAGGTTGTTTAAGTTTACTTCACATAATAAAGCACCAAGGTAGCAAAAACTGAGTTGTTTGGTTTCAAATGATCAAGCAGAAACGACTGCGTTGTATGAATCTCTGGAGGGTTATATCCAGGCTCTTTTTTACCCGCAATACGTTCACTGGCAAAGCACTGCTCGTTAGATCGGGAAACCTGGAATCTTCAGCAGGCGCTGAAGGCGTTGTTTCTATCGCTCAAAAATTAGAGCAGTCTCGTGCGTATTATGGATATCACCAGGTGACAGATCCGACTAAATGCACTTAAGTCGTTCCTTCTATATCAGCGTTCATTTCATTCGCGTCACTGCATACTATTTGACTGCAGATATCAGAATGTCTCGAATCTCACCTTTTCACGCACCGGTATGCCTAGGTTCCGCGCGGGAATGCTTGCATTTAACTACTGACCTCTTGTAAGTAGCTGAAAGGAAGTTCGAAAAACGTTTTGCCGCATCATGGTGGTGATGGGTTACAGGTCGTCGGGGTGAAATAGCAAAATATATATGAATGAAGTCAACAAAGCCCATAGTACAGTAAAAAGCGTCATAGTAAAAAAGGGTAGTTAACCCAGTGGACTACTGCAGAACAGAGGATGCATCGAGCAGATGGCCCCTAGCTCAAGCGAGCATGTCAAACCAACCAAGTAATCCATGCGTGGTCCACAGTTTACTAGAAACTGAGCACTAAATTGATGCATTAACAACCTATATTGGATAGTCTGGCGGTCGCAGTGGGGACTTCCACGTCCATCCCAATATTCCATGTTATTTTTGTTGTTTCCGGGCGGCAGGTGTCTGTTTTGGTCTATGTCAGGACAGTTGCTTGAAATTAGTTGATATCATACAACTCACACAAAAATACTTGAACTTTCCTCAGCTATCGCACTCTTAAATGGCAGCAGCAGCAGGCACCAGAAATCTATGAAGCTTGATACTAGAATTTCTAGTGTGTCGACCCTATAAGATGTGCGCGCTCAGGAAAGAAAACATTTATTCTCGTGATGATAACTCGTTATTCGAATGCTAGCTACAGATTTGGTAAAAAAACTTATTTGGAATATGCTGAATATTTTCGTGAGTTCTCTTTACTAGCGTTTTCGTTCTGCTGCATTTAAATGTCGAATTTTGTATACTTTTAACATACCGTTTGATGGACTACCAACGACTTTTAAATAACAAGGCTTGTTTGAATTTATTGATGTGATGTTATGGTGAACCATGGTTTTCAATGTAAGCGTTTTCATTTGGTTCGTGAGCATAACTTCAGATACTGAGCCCCAACTTTCAAGTTATACGAAATCGTAGATCTACTCAAGTGTCGTTGGTTTTGCATGCGTTAGACTGATTCCGTTCTTCGAGGTCTTTGGTCTTGAGATTTACGAGCGTTACTCTATGTGAGATTCCTAAATATTCAGCGTATTTAATAACCCGTTCGTTATTTCTTCGTGATTTGGACCTCACAAAAGTTCCTTCATCGTTTGATCAGGAGGGATGACTTCCCAAGACTACCCCACTGTTTTCTCAAATGTGCCCACCTTTGATTCGGCTAAGTTATGGCATTCCATTTTTGGGCTTGCAGTGAAGCAGTTTGACTACTTCAAAGGCATATTTCGGTAGGCGATCCACTGAATATTTTAACAAGACATACTGGAAATTTAAAAGCCAGAGTGCTCTTGTTTTAAAAACAAATTCGTGTTACTTTTGCCGTCCGGACAAATAAAAACATGCTGTACACGAAAGAAACATTTGAGTTTAAAATCCAGACAACAGTGGGTTAAAGCTGGCGGATCCGTGGTTGCCTTGATGACGGACTGTGTTCGAAATGAGAGGAAGAACCTATATGTGTAGTAAAAGTATTTATGAAGAATTGTCAGCTCGGATTAGTTTGCTAAAGTCCAGGGTACAATTTGTACCCATTCTGTTGTAATAAGTGGAAAGGCAACAGTTCAGCTACTCCTAACTATGGAGTAGATTTGAAAGCCATCACAGCCGGAACAGCATAAAACAATCGCTTACTTACGACAGAATTCACTAATGCCGCCCAGTATGCATCGATATCTTTTGATTCATCTAAAATTCTGTCTCGAAAGTTTTGACTAGCCAGGCAACTAATTCCCCTAAGGAAAAAGGCATTTGAGGAACAGTTATCATTTCAACGGCGTAAATCCTATTTTTTCGATGCCCTTCCCTTCTTGGAAGCATCTGAAATATGTTGGTTGTATACAGTATGGAAATACAGCACGCAAAATAGTAATGTTTGTTTAGACGGAATACACTACTCATAAATTTGCTGAAAATTCTTCGACAGCCCACGATCGGTTTCTCTCTTCTTGGAGCTCATAAGGTAGGCGCAGTCCCCGAGTTTCCGTCAAATTTATGTTCTAGTTGAACCCAACGTGCATGAAATTCGACTTATACACTCATCTGCCTGTCAATTTTTTTTTGACGGGAGACTCACCTGGAACCCAGCTGGATCTCTCGTTTATGATGTTCTTCTTCAGCTGAATTAGTTGCACAAAGGCCACCTCATGTTTCAGTTGCTGTAACATGAGGCGGCCTGGTGCAGAACATTCAGTTGCTTAAAAACATCATACACGAGAGGTTCAACTGGGTTCCAGATGAGTCTCCCGCAAAACCAAATGTGTTTGCAAATGAGTGTATTTTGCTAAGTTCGTGTAATTGGGGTTCAAGTAGAACATAATGTTGACGGAAACTCGGGGACTGCGCCTACCTGATGATCCCCAAGAAGGGCGAAACCGGTCGTGGGCTGTCGAAGGATTTTCAGCAACCTTATGAGTAGTGTACCACCAGTTAGTGTTTTCCATTTGGAAGCTAATTTCACCTGTCATGTGCATGATCACTTTCGAGATGTTTTACCGCAGCCAACTAATGACGGGGAAACAATTGCTACTATTGAAATCTCGATAAACACCAAGTTACCGTTCATTTCTTCATACCGCGTAACTTATCCTTATTTATTCTATGTGGAATATTCCGCAAATCTATACATACAGCTTGGGTAAACTGCTGATATGGCCGGGTCAAACAAAATCCAGAATAGTTCGTTACTGCTACAAAATTCCACATACCTGGCATCATTAAGGTCAATCACTTTATGTGAGACATGGTTGCATCATCCAAAGAACGACCGGGTTGTGCAGAAAGGTGATTGTTTGCTCCCCGGGAACCAGTCCCATAAGCATAGCAGTTAGTATCACTTCACACAAATACACATACTAAGCGGCTCAAACAGTTTCGGACCGGTTCTTTTGTAACACCTCAGTTCCGTGAGGTGTCAGTCCGTATCATTTGGGCCTCATTGGTACACCACGCAAATATTTTCTCGATATAGCACGAAGAGATGGAAATTTGTTATTTGTGCCACACAAGCCTCTTCCAGTTCAGCGTTGCTAGTGTAGTCATAGGAACCAATATTCCATCTCTAGCCTTTGCCTTTATGCCGATAAATTGTTAGTCATAAACACTTGCGTTCTGCATACTGCAAACTAATTCCATTACTGGTATCTATATCAACAGATGGGGTGGGTGGTAATGGTGACATTCCACTGAAAGGCCCGCCGCACAAATACAGGACTGCCTGGTCGAAAATAGCAGATGTTTATTACCTCAAAAATGAAAGCATGGAAACCCTGCGAGACCTACGTTGAGAGTAAATCTGTTGTCTTCCAATGGCGCCTTAGTATTGCGTGGCCCACACGGGGACAATAAAGGCCGTCTGCCCACAAATGACTGGCTAAATGGCGTCAAACATAGGGTGCTTGGTAGATAGCGAGAACGACACACGGAAAAAGTTAGTGACACCCCTTAGGAGTTATAATGGGGAACAGATTGTTTTAATTGCTCGTTCAGGTGCTCGGGGTTAGCTAGGGTAAAAAGTAAATCAAATTAATTTTTGGCGTCAGTGCGACAGAGACAATGGTCATAACAGAAGGCTGCGATGGGATTATAATCTTGGCGCCCACAGTCAAACTGATGACAAATGTCTGCTCACTAACGTTTATCAACTTAGAATGCCATGAAGGCAGTGAAACACATTCGTGTGAGTGGGTCTTAAGAGGTGGGTTGGTGTGTCACTGCCTTCCGATTAAGTGGAAAACTGGATTGCAAGTTGCTGACAGAATTTGGCGGGTGGGGCGATATTATACCAATTCCACACCGCCGCCTTACCGATTTGCCTGTGCGGTTGCTTACCAGTTAGATTTCCTCCCTGGCGAGAGAGAACGACGGAATGGGACGGTCGACTCTTTCTCCCTTACTGATGAACATCATCCACAGTGCACAGATTTATTGTCTGTCATCCGAATTTATTGGTTCGTCCGAAGGCGGGAGTCTGTCCCGTTCCGTGCAAACAATATGATATGTTGGGTTGGGGGACAGGGTGAATCGAGTCGCAATGTGAGCGACTCTCTGCAGACAATGGCACGCAAACGGTCTTTCCCCCCCCCCCCACTGTCACAGAATTAATTAAACATTAGACTCAACTTCGCACATCATGAAAATGGTATAGACGAAAGCGCGCCTGAAATCGTGAATACAAAACAGTCTCGATGTATGCCTGCTTGAAAACATCCAGGGTAAGATGATGCAGAAGGCTTGTATTCTGTATTCGATCGTCAATTCACAAAAATACGGCAAATATTAGGGTGTTGGCGTAAGAACGCACCGAATGGTGAACAACGTTTGAATATAATAAAGTGTGAGCATCAGGAGGCACGCAGATAACATTCCTAAATTGGACCCTCCAATGCAGCCACGTGGCCTACTGCCAAGTGGTTCACACGAGCGCAGAGGTACGCGCCGTTTACTTTTACTGCCGCCCTCAGCATCAGTCGGTTCAGCGAGCAAAACAGCAGGATCTGTGCACATGTTCCACCTTCAGTCCATCTTCCAAACCCTCAAGACCCGAGAAGGATTTTGGCATTAGTCTACAAGTGAATTTAGTCTGCGTCAGCTGACCAGCAGCGTTGAAGAGACTTGCTGTCAGCGCCTCTCACCAGCTAACATCATGTGGACTAGTGTTCATCTAACGGTACACCTCGCAGATAAATATTCACTACCTTCAGTTCCACGGCCTGATGCGTCGAAACTAAAAAGGAAGCCCTGAGCGTATGAGTGACAATGGCAACATTTTTCATTGTAGCTGGAATCCACTGAATGTTTTAACACACTAACTAATAGAAATCAGCCATCAAACCTAACCCCAGTGGAAGAAAAGGTAACTCTGAAGTTATACACAGTAAACTAGGATAGATGGTTTAAACAATCTATGGTGTTCACGAGTTATACTGAATTTTCCATATGAAGCCAGCGGTTCGACTACACGCACAGGTACACACATGCATATTTTGATTTCAGTTCCTTCGCACAATCATTTGAAGCCTACGCGTTCATTTAATTATATATATATATATATGCAACTGTGTAGTAGTTGTGCGTAAAATTATCCCACAATATATCAGCTCGTTTGTTTTAAGAACAGTAATAAATCACGTCAGTTTCATTAGTTGACATTACCGGAAAAATCAGGAATATCTCACAAACAGCACCACCCATAATAGCCGTAATAGCCGCTCAAAATTAAGTCGTATATGGGAACTGCACCACGAAGCATCTGTTTCATCAGGTGCAACATTTGAGGGAACAGAATTCCAGTGAAATCGATGAAGCTCCTAGTCCATGTATATCTTTTGAAATGGCGTGCCGAACAAGAGGAAAATATTGCTCGCACAAAAAAGAATAACTGGAATTTGTCAAATGCGCTCATTTGCGCACCAATTTGGTTTCAACATGAGACTCAAATGAATTCAGTTAATGGAATCCAGTTGACCGAAATTCGGGAACCGCGCCTACCTGATGAGCTTCAGGAACGGCGAAACCGTGCATGAACTGTGGAAGTTTTTAGCAACCTCATAAAAAGTGCGTTACACCGAGAATAACTGGGCTTACATGACGAAGAATACCAGGAGGTTGTGCACGCCTCTTGTGCGCAGTTTATATGGAGGGCAATATGGTTTCAACCCACTACGATGATTTAGAAAAATTAGGTTCCCACAAACAGAATGTTAGATTTTCTAGCCACATTTAGGTTGGACCCGGACAATATACGCCTAACGTAATTAGTTTACACTTAGTTTAACCTTTCAAACTGGGGTAGTAATCTAAAGAACAAAAAGATGAGAAAACATGCTTTCCTTAAGCAACACTCTTACTAATGTAGAACAGCTTTCGGAGCACACAAATTGCGGAAATTCATCAAATCCAAATATGAAACGATTGTGCGTTCGTTGAAATCAACCCTATTGCAACAAACTTTGGGACCCATGGATTGCTAAAGGTTCGGGGGGAATGAAATGTAACTAGGCAATAATAGTCTAACCGCTGTACTCACAAAGATGTACTCAAAGTTGGATGGCAACAAACTTTAACTGGGAAAAGTATAAATTGGATTCGCTCCCAATATATTTGGTAAATGTCCGTCACACATAGTTTGCTAGTGTGCCAATGATTTATTCAGGCGGTCTCCAAAATACTGTCTTTCCGTTGCCAAGTTACACTCCCATACTACATTTCCGTTTCGAGTACTTCGGTTACGCGACTGCTGTCGAGCAGCTTGGCGCCAGTAAGCTCGTTCCGGCTTCTTCACGCAAAACGAGCCGTAGCTCACTCCTCAGTTTCTCCCTACCAGCGCAGACGAGGTGGAGAAGTATGGCGCCTCGTTCGCTCTTGGTCTGACTCACTTGTTGGGTGGGAGAGTGCCTCCATAGAAATGGGAAGGAAGAAAGAAAGGTGTACAAGTGTACGAATAGTTAATCTTATACACAGATAACAAAGGGGGTTGTACACAAGTCACTCTGCTCAAAGTCTACTGGACTCGTTCCTTATGATTAATGTGCATTTCTGGCTAAACACAAATTCCACAGCTCCGATGAATTGCTGGTCACAGGTGAAATGAAAAGACAAAATTCAAGTTAATTTCACTGTATTATACTCATCCGAACGTACACAGTGCACATGTCACTTGTTATCAAATTTAACGCGGTTCATCTGCATTCTGTCATCAAATTTATTGTTGAGGGTCACAAGTGAACAAGCAGCTGTATGACAGAACAAGTTACCTTGACAACGGGACACATGCTAAACGCATGGATATGCATCAATCATTCTTTGGCCAAGATTGATGAGGCATCGTTCTCTCTGTGCATCGTAAACAGTAAAGGCAATTGTCAATTTACAGGACCGTATTTCTACAAGGTTCTGTTGTTAAGAAGCCTCCGTGTGAATTTAACAAATAGATACATTTGAACGAAAAATATATTTGTATTTATAGCTTACGTTCTTCATCAAAAGTGGACTAGGTAAGAAATCTCATTGGTTGAAAACGTTTTGCTGTACTACCGAAATTGTAGCAGCAGTTTTATGTGTACCCATTCATGGGAAATTGGAAAATTGTTTTATTGTTTTTAAACCGTTCAAGTTAGGCCAGGTTAGCTGTCCACATTTGACGAGGAACAACAGAGCCAGTCCACTTTTTTACTGCCTTGGCTAATTATTGGTTGCCTGTGGAAAACCGGTAGATTACCTTCTGCATTATGAAATAACAAAAATTTATGACCGTGGTAATGATGTCACGTGGTCAGACTTGCAAATTATTTAGAAGCCGAAACAAAGACGATGTGCATTTCCCAGTGGTCACTAAGCCGAAAAGCTCTGTGTCGCAACTTCCAAATTGGGATTCCCAGTATCGGCGTCTTCACTAAATAACTTATTAGATAGGGGTATCGCGATGAAAAAAAGGAAGGCAAGCGACCGATTTTTAAACTCTCAAAAGGAATTGTTTGATCAGAAAAATGCCAAAGGTGGCAAAACTCAGTAGCCCAAAAGACCAATCGGTTTCTCCACATGTGTATCACATATAGTTGCCTCGGAATTTACCCCGCTTCCTCCCAGCAAGGTAAATGACGCATAACTCTAGTGGGCGGTTCGCAATTTACCATATCTCAATGGGTCATTCTGGTTTCTCTCTGAGCAGCCAGTGATGATTAGATAGCGTAAACTGGATAGGGTCGGTTGACTAACGAGTTGCGCCATGTCCTGCCTAAGTAAAAACCAACAATCTTTCTCACCACACATGTGGTTGAAATTCAGGATGCTCACACACTGTCCTCAAGGTTTTCACTTTCGAACCTCCCTCGAGATTTGTGAGATGCATACTGATGGTGCTGATCAATAGGTATAAAACAATCGTTCAGGACTTCTTGGTTCTTCGTTTTAGGGTGACTTTACCTTTGAGGACGAAATCCACAATCCTAATTTCAAACCTTCCTTATTGCCACTTTCAGAATGTGACCGTATCAATTTATAGAGCATTTGGTGCTTTACTGCTTTTAGTTCATATCACCAGAACCCCACAGTGTCTGGTGAAGAGTTCTGTATGTGGCAACTATAGAGTACTGAACCGTTTTCCTGCTAAGCCGCCTTGATACCTTCCGAAAAATGTCTTGCCTAAACTCATTAGTTGATCTAGTACAAGCTTGAAGTGTCCCCGTCGAACTCCATAGGAAACCTGCTGCCAGAAATTTCTCACATCTACTCAAGATACCTTAAATTCCTACCGAGATGCTTTAATATTATTATCCTGTTATCTCATGAATTCAATCGGAGCATCTCATGAAGATGCAAGAATCTAGCGAAATATATTCACTTGCATATTGATTTAGTCTTGACAGGAGACTCACCTGGAACCCAGCTGAATCTCTCGTTTATGGTGTTTTCAAGCAACTGAATGTGCTACATCAGGCCGCCTCATGGTTTAGTTGGCACGAGTAGTGTATTACGTCTATACAATGTATCGCGATATCTCGAATAACGTGCCAAATGAAACATGAGGCGGCCTGTGCAGCAGATTCAGTTACTTAAAGACATCATAAACTAGAGATTCAGCTGCGTTCCAGGCGAGTCTTAGTCAAAACCAAATTGGTACGCAAATGAATGTATTTCGCTAGTTTCGTGCAATTTGGGTTCAAGTAAAACATAAGATTGACGAAGACTCGGAGACTGCGCCTACCTGCTGAGCCCGAAGAAGGGCGAAACCGGTCGTGGGATGTCAGAGTTTTCAGCAACCTTATGAGTAGTGTATTATGTCAATACCAGGATCTCTTATACTGGCAAAGGCGCTGATGTATAGTCGTTGCAGCGCGATAAAAACTGCTCCCCAAATCACTTTACCAACGTAGAGCTTTGCAGGCATAAGCTGTGCATCATGGGGAGGTGAGTCGGTAGTCAGAGAAACTTAGAATCCCATTCTATAAGAACCGCAAAAGAAATGCGCCATCAAACTGCAAAGCTCGACATTCAGGCTGCACCCAAACCAAGTGAAGGACGGACAGCTGAAATTCCAGCCAAGAAGCCTAAGAATGAATGAAACCCTTTTCCCGCTTTTTTAAAAAAACAACCTGGCTGCACAAGAGTGGTTACAACAGGTGCGGACGATCAAATATGCTGTCTAGAGTGACTACTTCAAGGCCTCAATGTGGAGCGTGGTTTTTTCTAAGGATAGAATATTCTTTGAGCGATGCCTCGCTACTGCGATAACAAATTAACCAATATGAGATCCTATGGCCAAGAAAGAGGATTAGGCTCAACAAAGCAGAATTCGTCGCTGATAGCCCATATATTCACCTTTCCTATGATGTTTCTCTTACGCCAGTTATTCGTGAAGGAGCTTTCGCTGAAATTCCTTTCAGGATAGGAAGTTTCTTTGCCCTGGTGATTGTGAAAGGCAACGCTGAAGTTGGAGACAAATGGAGGAAGGATTTCAAGGTAACATACAGTTAACTAGGGTATTTGGAGCCTACTGAGCGGTATCAGTTCAGTAGCAGAACCAACCTAGATATCCGGTCTTGGTTCAGACACTCTCCTAGAGAGCCAGGGACTATGGCATTCAATTGTTATTCTTCCGCGAAAAACAGTTAATTGGCGAGAAAACATACAGCGGCCCTGACAAGGATGGTTGGTTGAAGCCAGTGCTGGAGTCGTTTTTGTGTACTCAAAACATCAGCGTGTGGCGAGATAAACTAGCAACAGACAGCAGTAGTGAAGAGACAAATTGATGCACACAACTAGATATTGTTTATGATTGATATTCAAGGTGAATTTCGGATGAAAGCAATTTGGCCAATTCTGATTTGAGTTTGTTCTTGTTACATACACCTAGTCAGAAATGACCCATGTCCATGGTTTCATGGAATTGCAGTCCACTAGGTGTCCAGTAAGCGGTACCTTACCAATTGGCCTACGTTTACTCGATGAAAACGAATCAGGGTAGATTGTGTATGGTGACTTATTTGCCCCCTCTTCATGACACCGCTTTTCTACAATTACAAGCCTCCTTAGATCCCACATGAAGACGATAGGGATAATCATTCTAGCGCTGGCCAATGACAATGTGTCCTGAGGACTTTGTCGCACTTATCATTACCGTAATCATCATCACTTGGACACCAGACAGCTGAGACATAAAATTTCCACTAATTTGTGTGCTCGCGGACCTGAGCAACCAACAGACACCGCCTGAGTGCCTGTTGACAGGTTGTTTACTGGTTGGGGATCACAATGTTTATTCAGAAAGATATGGTATCTTTAATAGGATATTAAATAAAAGCATAGCAAACCGTAGCAAACTTGGCTGGAGCATGTCTTGATTGTTGGCAGAAAGACTTGGGTAGCAAAGTTATTGGCATTAGTAACCACCAGAATAAGCCATATTCGCAATAAAAAGCAAGCAGCATGTATCTTTTCTTCAGGCTCACACATTTTCTCAGGCACTCCTATTTGTTACATATGTTCTAATCAACCCATAACAAAGAGGATTAGGCTATCAAAAAAATAACAATAACCTGAGCCTCAACAACATTGGAACACGCCTAATATGACAAGGTCATCAAAGTTGCCATGGTGAGACAAGATTAGACCGTTCCGCCTTATCGGCCGCTAGGCCTTCTGTCAAGCTGTCCACCGTTCACTTCATTGTTTTATTCCTTGTCAATTGGACGGAAATGCAAGCAGTAGATCGCCCAGTTCCCCCCCCCCCTATTCTGACTAAGACAACCTTACTCGGTTGGTTTTCGTTGCATGGAAGCGTGGAACGTTAAAAAATTTATTCTGTCTCCATGCGATACGTATTTCCTGCAAGAGACGAGAATGAAGTTAATTAGTACAAGGTGCATCATCTTAACTCAGTTGAGAACTACTGTATCGAATTGCACTGATGTCAGCCAGTGAATGCAACAGACATTTCTATGACTACGGAAATTTTCCAGTATCTTATTTTTAAATTCTTTCCATGAAGAAAAAACAGACAGGGAACATACCTAGCCCCTTCCTTACAGTAATAATAATAAGTTTCTAAGGCGACAAAAGCAAATTATAAACCAGTTCGACAGGAGTCAGCTGGAAAATTTTTAACAGTTTCAGCAAGTACAACTGTTTCTGGAGAACAGGAGCAAGATAATGGAAAAATTACTACTCTACCACCAAAGAAGTGAGTGAAACAACCGTGATCAACCAAAAAATATGTCACAAGACAAACCAAATTTAGCGTTTGGAGTTCTATTTTCTTGAAGTTCACTTTTGATTTGCAAAAAAACAGTGGTTAAAATCCATCTCATATGTGTTCTCATGCTACAACGGTGCCCAACTTTATCGGGCGGCAGTAGTCCTTGATCAGCTGATGATCAGGTAACCAAATCTTGATTCCAGTTTATGCAGTTGAAAGACATATTGCGAATGCGCCTCATTCAATGAAGACCGCGTTCTTCCTGTCTCGTACGATCCAGCTCGTTACTGGTAAGTTAGAATAGCCAGTTTCAGCAAAGAGCACTCTAAGTAGTCCTTCAGGTAAATTTTATTCTCCAAAACAAGGGCCAGAACATAGAATTCATAAACTGGTTTTACAATATCGCAGTGTACTTCCGATCGCCCCAATCGAAGTCTTCCTTATACTCCAGAAGGAGTACAGTTCGATTCTGCACAACACGTAAATAACTGATTGACCGGAAGTTAAAAACCGCTACGCCTGACACCATATATTTGACCGTTTCCGCAGACTAGGCTCATGCACGCGCCATTTGTGAGGAGAGGCTATCAAGTAAACTCTATGAAAAAAGTCTACCAAATTCCATTGTCTGTTGATTGATCAGCCAGATATCTCAGTGAACCACCTGGAGGTATTTTTTAAAAAATTGTCACCCAGGAGAGTTGTCAGTTGCTTACTTCCTTAGAATACCAGTGAAAGTTGAGCAACAAGAGGCCTTGACGGTTAATTTTTTATGTCGTTTGAGGTTATATTGACTTATGCACACTGCATTCAAATACAAAAATACTGCCGCAACCATTGGACACCAACATTTTTCACACTGTTAAAATGTGGGAGAGATTGGGGTTAGTTCATTGTATCGCAAGCACCATCGGGTATTTCAGATAAGCTATAATTGATCTCATGAGCTATTTAATTAAATAGGCACAAATGATGACTGCATTCAGAGCCTCAACTTTTTAAAATGCTAGCTCGCAGAAAATTGATCAGCAAACCCTGGGACTGGTTCGTCGATCATGGACTGGAAGAGGTACCACGGATGTGTTGGATGCATTGCTCGTCACTGGCAGTAAAGTGCGGCGGTATAAGCTATTCGCCAAACGTAGACGAGACAGCCGCTCATCAACTTTATCATTAAGCTTCACTACTTTCGTACTCCTATTCGAAATCGATCATTGCGGCGCTACAACGATTTTATTAACACCTGTCTGATATATACGACTTTGAAATGTTGGAACAAGACCTCGGTGAACACATGTTGTGATATAGATCAGGGTTCTGTGCAAAATGTTTCCTTGATATGTTTGATTCTACAGAACAGACAGAAAATGTTTCAAATAAAAAATAATTTATTTTGACAAACAGACTCATTTGCATATCAATTTGGTTTTCTCGACAGACCCAACTCAGTTTCTCGTTTATGATATTCTTCAACTGAATGTGCTGTACAAAAGCCTCCTCATGTTTCAGTTGGTGCGATATTCCAGATATCTCAGTATATTTTCATAAAGGAAACTACTCTCTCTTCTTCGACAAATAGCGTAATTCGTTCACACTGATCACCTTTGGAAAGTGTAATAATGGGATTATTCCTGTCGGAAAAACCGGTCATTTTCTGATGTCACTTCTATTCCCCCATCAGCATGTTCTTTTTGGAGAAATTAGGTTTCATTGTGGCAAAACTAGTTCCAATTTCTTACTCTACAATCAGACAGCACTCACATCTCTTCCTTAGCGTCAGCTTGAGAATCGGGTCAACCTCAGGAACGGTTAATCCTATAGGTTTGGTAAAAAATCGACTGTTGTACACCAATAAAGGCGGAGTTAGTAGAGCCTGACACCTTGCTGCAAACAGACCATCATTATTGAAAAATATTTATATACAAAGCTTTCGTCCGTTACCTAATAATTTATCTGAATCATGCAACTTTTCTTTGCTATCGTTCCGTTCATCAGTAACTTCCTGGATCGGACACTCAAAAACCGGTTTAAGCAGTTTTGATTGCAATTCAAAGCTGCTAATGCCGGAAATTCGTTGGTCAATTTCAGTTAACAACTTCGGATTTCTGTGAAGCCGCAAGCGATTTCTCCATTTCTGTAAGATTTAACCCATGGTTTCTATCTTAGATTGGACAGTACTGGCAGTGATTTAATACCCCTCAAGGGACACAACGATCTATTTACAGCTAACGCTTATGTGAACATTACGCAGATACAGTTTGCTAGTAAAAAACACAGCACTAGGAGCACAGTTTTATTAATCAAAGTTTCCATTACATAATATATATATATAGTCACTGTTTTATATATATATATATATATATATGATCGTATGCTCCGGCCGCACAAAGGATATGGATGGATGGTTGGAAACTGACCAGTAATGCGTCATTTTATGCTATCCAGGAGAGTGTTCCGAATCGGTGCACTAAAGCACTGCCGTATTGGCTCTCCTTCGAACGGAACTGGCACTTTGTTGACGGAATTAAACAGTTTAGAAATGTGGAAGCAAAGATGACTATGGCAGCACCAGAGACGTTCATATTCTGCTTGCTTTTTGGATTTTACCCAGACACCAGAAGATGGTGTCATTCAAGGAGTATTTGCATGTTGATGGACTTTGTAAATGATAATTTCTATATTGTGGAAGACTGGCAAATTCTGCGGTCGATGTAGGTGGTGGTTCGAGCCCTACAGAGGCAAACTATCAAGATACTGGTTTCAATGTATGAGCACACTATTGCTAAAACTCATATGCATCTCATCACTACTCCGCCGTACAGTAGACTGATCCTGAACCGAAGGAAGGACTACGCTTGATTTAATGTGCTTCTGATCACACTGCTGAACGTCTTTTTGTCCTGATGAGCACCGTACTTCAGGATGTGTTTATTTTCTATGTATTCTTTAATTGCACACACCCGATGCGGTTGGGCTTTTTGAAATTTCACATGTTAGATGCCTAACTAAAACAACAAGAAAACAATAGGGCTTGGACTTTATTTCTCAAGGCTTCGACTTATCAGGAGCTAATGAGTCGACCGCAACTGGACAAACCGTGGATTCAACTGGATCGCACATTCACAGGTGTCACAGACGTTGTTTCATTAACAGAACCATACAGAGCTGATCTTGAAGTGATTACCGCGCTACACCTCATTCTTTTGTGTTGGAAAGCAGCTAGGTGCTATCCATCGTGACCTATGCAGATGTGCTACAGACGCATGGCTTTGGGTTCAGCAGTGTCAGTCTGTGTGACTGGTCATTCTGGATTAATCTGGCTTTGTCATACAAACTTTTTTGTTCTACTGACAGGGCAATGATTTTTTTTTTCAATTTGCCCAACTGCGCACCATTTCCGGGTGGATTTTATGTTTACCTCTTGTGTTCACTGAGGCATGTCTTCGGCTGTTTGCTGATCTCCTGTGTACTTTGCATCCGTCTCTACAGTGGACTTAGCAAAAGCAATATTCTTGACCATCCAAGGGTGTCGGGCCCCTTATGGATGAAGTAGACGTATCTATAAGACTTTAAGAATTCATTAGGAGTTCCTTCCTTCTGAACGATGGGGTATTTTGTTTTTAGTATGGCGTCAATTTAACCAGTGCTATTTTATAATAAAGGAAGCAGAGGAATTATTTCTTTTTACTGGATTTGATGGTCATTAAAACATCAAAATCGTTATCAGATCAAATTTTGCTTGTTCTGGTGATGAAAGATTGCGCAGTGGCTTCTGCTTTGCAGATCAGGTGGCACAACTGAAGAATTAAGTGGTATTGGTATCGAATACGAACGCCTCAAATTGAGTTCCGGCAAATTTTACTAGACAGTCAGCTAAACCCGACCGCGCGTAGCACACTTTCAGCCTAGGAATTGAAAGGCAGATCATTAAAGAACGATTTGAGGAGAGCCAACTCCTGTGAGCTTTGGGACACATGATCAGAGTGCTGTCTATATAGCACCACCAGATTTGCTAAAGACGTTCAAAGTTGGAGATAAACGGGGAAGATAGACACCTGAGAAAGTGGCTGCTGCCGCTGGCACGATTGGGGCGTCAGCAGCTACTCCATTCATTTCTTTGTTTGAGAGTAAATTAAATCCATCACTGGGTAGAGTTTTGCGTAGTAACTGGTAATGAAAGCGTCCACTTACGGAGCCCACGGGATTCTCCTCACGCGTGGTTGCAAACCGCACAGAACCTAAGACAGTCCGATGGGGTGGAGATGCATGATGTTTACTTTTTTCTAGACTGCCTATCCGAACTTGAATGTTTTGTACTGGATCATGTCTCAAGAAGTTTCTTTTTGGTTGAGTGAAAAGAAACCTGTCCCAATGTTGTCGATTTGTTTCGAAGCGATGACGCGTTTTGCTGTCCTTTTGTGTTGTATGACCCTTGATCTTGACAGGATATTGCTGTTGTTTGGGTAAATGACATTTAAATGCTTGTGATTGCTATTGACTTATTGATCCGTTTTGATGGTTGGTTTGATGTCTTGACGTTCTGATGTTTCACTACTATTGTCGTTTAATTTTCATGGTGTTACCTCACCCTAATGCTGAAAAGTTAAAACCGGTTTTGAAATTTGTAAATGAATACCATTCATACCAGCTTTATTTTCCATTTTTCACTCTTATTATTCCTACCGGATCTCGCAGCCAATCTGTCATCAGATGAACACGTCTTTTGCAGACGTTATATCAACTGTACTAAACGCAGCAGGACGTGGGGCAGCACGCAAACGCACACAGAATAGGTGAAAGCATGAAGGGATCGTGTTACTGACGTACAGGTGCGCCCGGGTTGAATATGTGTGTATCATTTTACCGGGCTAATTGAATGTGACCTAGTTACGATCGCTCGCACACAACCGATTGGCTATTCGGAAAGCAAAAAAAAGAACGAAACGTACTGATCGTTCAAGATAGTCGTACAGTGTTTGTGTGTATGCGAATATCTTCGCAGCGCGTAGAGATGAAAGCGAGACCGATACGACACGAGTGGTGCACGGGAAATCAGGATGATTGCTAATTTTGTGTTGATACTATGAAAGGACATGGTATTCTAGGGTTGTCGATCTTGGTTATTGGAATATCTGACTGAAATGCCGGGTGTAATGGCGTAAAACTTCAGAGGGAGAGAGAATAGTGGAAGACTGGAAAACAAAGTCGGCTTTTTCATTGCGCAGGTGTGCTTACCAGGTGCGATTTGTCTCTCACCCTGTTGATTTGTGTGTGAGGTAGTACGGAGCGGTGGTTTCCACTGAAGTTTATGGTGACAAACGAACAAAACACGGTTCGTTTTGCACTAAGATGACCATCAGATTATAAAGAAATTGATATCGGTCCGTTCCATTTTGTGTGGATCGAAATGGTGAGATGGTTGGTGGTACAAAATAGACACACCTAATAGCAAAATATGCTGTATTCTTATCTAAGTTCTTCGTTCCCAGTATACATTGGTCTTCCGCTATCAGGCTTCCTCTTTCCTTGCATATCATCCATTGTACTATGGTCTGTTATGCTCCTCAGGACGCGGAATAGTAACTCGTGATCTGTACGTACAGATTTCAGGTGTTGGTTTTTGCGGGATTTTGTAGAATGCACACTCACATGACGTTCGTTTGAACAATCGTCCTCCTGTCCTCGCGCAGTCATCCTGGTGAGTCCACACAATACCGATTTGCAGTTGGAACCTGTAGTTTCAGACCTCTATCAAACGACGTGCCGCATTCATTTGTGACCATTCCAAAACAAGAAGATAACTACTTTTCAGTGTTCCTTACGTTTCCAGCGTAGGTTGAAAACGCTGAACTAGTTGTGTTTTCATTACATAGTTTTGCCGAACAAAACTGTGGAAGAAGATGAGTAGGAGGGGGACAAGGAACACGAAGACAAGAAGGACAAGAAGGGTACTGTCGCTATTGATGATGATGATGATGATGATGATGATGACATTGACAGGCGTAACAGCTCTACATATATAACAGATGGCTTAGCAGTCAATTCATCCGGTTTTCTCGTCAAAGGACCTAGTATGCAGAGTTTTATTGCAGGTTTTAAATCTCTCCCGTGATCCACTTGACAACTTTTGAAGCGATGTGTTTCGTGACCAGTTTTATTTACCTGCGGGGAGCCATTCAGGGCCGGATGCATAGAAAAACAATTTACAGTTTCTAAGTGGACTCCCACGGTACAATAGCACAGAAAATCACTACCGCAAAAATGTCACCGAACTGATTCGGTAATTGTTCAGCTCAAATACTTGAAGTTTCACAAGTCCTCTAAGGTAATCACGGAATTCTTTTTAGAACAGTCCCTTAACCGTTCCCACGTTGTCATGCCTAGTAAAAAAAATCGTCACGTGCACTGATTCAAAGTACCAGCTTTACTAGTCACTAGTGTTTTAGATGCAAAACTTGACGTATTTTGACTCTGGAGATTTGATTCAAATTGCCGTTCCTATTCAAATTGCAAACACGATGACTTGCAAGCAACTGGTGTTGATAAGATCCCTTCAGGCCAGCGCAGTCGTACTCGATTACATTTGTTATGTGCTCGGACATGTAATCTGTCTTTGCGTGTCTTGACGTCTTCAGAAGTTGTACTTACATGTGCAGAAATAATAGGCTGATTAACATTACAAGTAGTTTCTTGCCACGCACGTTCATTTGTCAGGCAGACCTTAATTTAGAGAACAGTCTTGTCCTAACCATATCTTGAGAGTGAGAGCACCAAGGTGAATGCTTATCACTTGAGTGGTTCGGGCACATTCACTGGGTAAATAGACTATCTGATGGCATCCATCCTTCTAAAACGGTTTGTTACATGTATTTCAAATCATTCCTTCTTTTGGGTTTTCCATTTGTGCATTCGTTTTAGCAGCAGAATGCTACTTGCCCGCCAGACCTTGCTACTGTAATTCATATGGCTAACTTCAACTGGACACAAAACATCAGCCAGTTGTGTGTTGAACTTGACCGTCATCATCCAGACACCTGGGGAGCAACTGTTGGCGCGCATCAAAGAAAGGCATCTCACAGCCACGCCCTTTATGTCATAAAGAACACTGCTTCAATTTACCTGGGTCAGCTTGGTGAAAGACTTACTGACGTGTAGACAATTCATTTTCGCCAGACAAGATGTTTTGTCCTCAGGCTGACTGTTGGATAAATCAGAACACCTACGAAGCGTTCCGAGACTGGAACCCGGCTAGTAGTGTATAATGATATTTTATGAGCCAGCTCGATGTTTTATCTGTGGGTTACGCTGCTAATTTATTTCACGCTTAGTGTGGAAAATACAGCTGAGTGTAGAGACTAGACTGACTGGTGCTGAAAATATGAGGTTCAAGAAATGCTGGGCTACCAAGACGTATAACAACAACCTCTTTATTCATGAACTGAAAAGTAAGCCGGATAAATTTCTGTCCATTTCAGTTCGTGGTTTACATTTCACTAGGGTAACTGTTTGTATTGATTTTACCCGTTTTATGGAAGTGTCACCTCTACATCATCCATTAACTCTCATTACCAAAAAAAGAATCAAATACATTCTACAACCAAACTGGAAACGGTTGTCAATTTCACTGCCGTGCGTTTCAAGAATCCGGAGAAGTTATGAATAGATCACCTCCGCCCCCCCATTAAGGACCTTTCCAGAGGGAGGCCACATCTGGAGAAAGAATGGTGGACCTTCTACATGCGTAAGACTTTGTTCTGGTGAGAATCATGCATCCGCAAAAACTAATCCAACAGAAATAACCGAAGTGGTCTTTTGTTTTGACATGTGCCTTGCAACTTCAAATGCAAGTTCTCACTTCGGGATTTCCCATTTCCCTGTGCATTTTGGGACGTCCCAATTAGGGGGAATGTTTAGGCTAGTTTATTTGCTTCAGTAACCGCAAAAAGCCACGATTAAGCTAATACGCGCATAATCAGAGTACAAGCAAAATTAGCCAACTTGAGACCTTTATTTGGAAAAGAATCCTATTGAATTTAAAGTGCGTTGTCTTCAAAAAGAACACTATCGCAATATTATCTCATGGATGCGAAACATGGCCTCTTAGATCTAAAGACCTTAATCTTTTTCAAGGTCTTAATAAGCAATGCCAGGCAATGAATCGAAATCGCTTAAACACAGGTGTAGCTTGACAGGTTATGGTTGGATTATGGTCATTGTCTACGAAAGACAGCCGAGTTTTCTACCCGATTCCTCATTGAATAAAACTTTAATGGATCCACGGCGTGGCACTTAACCGATCCAGATGGCCCGTTTGCTGTCGCGGAATGCTTAGCTAACATCCGTCTGTTGTTGTGTGATGGGTTTAGGTGACTTTGTACTAAATCAAACCGACTGTTGGTGGCTTACTTCAGCACGGTGATCGGATATGTTTATGCAGACGGTTTTCGAAGGTCCAAACACCTTATCCTAGACGTCTTCTTCACACTGTCGCAACCCCTATCGTTTCATTCCACTCTTCCGTAAGGACTGAACGTACTAATTTCCAGTGTCAAACTATGTCCTTTAAGACAAGGCAAGATAGGAGGTTTTCTTTATTTTTCGTTACGGGCAAATTCTCAGGTCGGCACATCAAAATATTTTCAAAAAAGAAGACGCAACTTCATACTAAAAAAACTGAAATAGAAGGCTGAGACATAGAAGCTCAGGTCATCGGCGACATCGATGGCCTACACATCGATGCACCGCACTACCCATCGCCAACTTACTGCGCACTGATGATGAGAACTCGGTTAAGGACGAAATGCATAAAAAATGGCAGAACTCAGCAAACGAATCGATCACCAACGAAACTACCGAATTAGGACCGGGGCGCATCCATTCAGTGAATACAAGATGTAAGCCAAACCAGTTTATATAGATAGCATACTCAAATATCAATCCTGAAAGAGAGTGGTAAAGTTCTAATTCGACAACAGTACGGAACCATGAAGTTTTTTTGCAGGCAGAGGTTCTGGTGCACAAAAACACTCTTTAAGAGGCATGAGAAGGATTGAATGGATCGTATAGGATTGTATCGAGACTATTTGAGCAACCACTGATACGTCAGATCATTAATGCTTGAGTGCAAAACTGGGGAGAGGCCACCGGAGGGCAGCATCCTAATACAGCATTTGATGGCAACAGAGTCATGTTTCAACTTTCCACGCAAAACCGATGATGATCATTATAGTTTTATAGGGCGGATAATGGAAAAAATGAGAGATTTGATTACAGGAAGGGAAATGCGCAGACCAGACAGACGTCTGATAAAAATATTTTACTGAATCTTCAAAAATACGTCTTATACGTGGCCATACAAGGACAGATCGGAGACACTGAGGAGAAACCGTTGTTAATGTTTGGTAGAAGTATTGTCTCTAAGTCATCCAAATGTTGACCACTTCGACATGTATAAAAACAACCTGGGAGCACTTGCTCGAATTCCAATTGAGAGAAACGCTTTCAGACTAAGAGCAGGTGACCAGCTGAAACCGCTTAGAATATGTGGCCACAGAACAGCCCAGCCAAGGCGAAATCATCGGTATATTTTACTAATATGCTATAGCCAATAGGGAGTGTATGTAAAGTGTGAAAAGAAAAGTTGATAGGGCTACACAGAGGTAAGCAGAGGCGCACCGTACCTGGTTGTAATTGTGGTTGATCTTTTTCCACAGGTCTGTGCATACTGCTTACATTTTGTGAAATAGTCGCGTAAAGTTATAGAACAGACCCGTACATGTCAGTCCATTGAAGCTTTCGAAGGAGTGAAGCATGATCCGGTGAATCAAAAGTACTGGTAAAGCCTGTGGAACAAAAGCAAACACATTTGTCTCGGCCATCCAGAACTCTCAACATCTTATGTCTTAAGCAAGCAACAGCGTTCGCGTTTGATCTGTTAAGTTTGTAAACAAACTGTAATAAACCGTTGGAGGCATTCATTGGGGTTTGGCATGATAGTAAACATCAGCCCCTCTGACAGTTTAAGCAAGACCGGAGGGCATGAAATAGAGCGACCGTGAACTTGCCAAAGGTTTACATCCCGGGCGATTTTTTCTGTGCTAAGGTACTAAATGTCAGAGTGTCGCATTACTGAACAATCCACTAGAAGACTGTATGCATCCAGAAAGTCTCATTCGGGTGAAGTCTAGTAGCCTTAAGTTTGAAATGACATGAAGTGTCCCCAAGAAAACCGCAGTTCCTACATCTCCTGATTGATTGGATGGAGTTCATTTTCTGTTGGGATAAGATCTTTCGTTTCTGGAGGAATATGTTCTTCTCCTCAAACCAGTTTCACGCTGCTGACAGAAGTATTAACCGGGTTGGGCCTTCTAATATCCTTTCAAACGGTCATTTTTTGAACTACGGGGTCAAACCGTGACTTAGATTATGCTGATAGAAAAGGACGTAGTGGCAACTCAACTATTCCAGAACCCTAACAAACACCTAACGGATGTTCCCCTTACCTCATTTCAGCTTTGCCTAACGTGCGGCTCTCAGTAAGTATATACACGTTGAATACAACTTCCGTACAAACTTAGTAGGAAGATTTAGGCAGTTAACAAACGATGTCTGCATGAAACAAGTCAAATCTATATCTTCATTAAACATAACGAGGGAACCACTAACCTATTGATCAGGGTGATTTGCCCTATTTTAAATGTATCTGCTTGAATCCTCTTCTAACTTTTCATAATTGACGGTAGGTGTTATCAGTTTTACAACAGACGATTTGTCGGGTTTATTCAGTCACTTGTTCATGACCTAACCTCTACCAATTGCTACGAAGGAGCAATAACACACGCAACGGAGGAGACGAGAATCTATTTGCGTACAATCCCTTAGGCTGAATTTCCCAAACCAGTTAAGTTGGGTTCACCTAAGGCCTGACAACAACCGAAAGCTTGAAGTGGGTTGGCTTGCCACAATCACACTTCTCGCACAAATTCTGGTGAGCAAATTCTTGCCCTGGTTAGATTAGGTTTATTCAACTGTTTCTGCCTAAGAAAATTTTTCCACTTGTGATTCGCAGGTATTGACGCCTTTGCTAGTCGCAGTGCACCAATTCCGACGTAAACATTCCTGTGACGTCTGTGAACCAAGGAACCTGTTAAAAACGTTGGACTTTCGTTTGACTGCCCTCTCACATGTTGTGCATAAGCGTCTCTTTTTGTCCACGGGTTCAAACCGTTTTGTATCGTAGAGGAAATGGGACAAGTGCTTTGGTTTCATGTCAACTGGGATATGTTGACCATAAAACAAATTTGGGTTGCCAGATGGTCGCCCGACGTTTGATTTTTTTAGGAAATCATGGGCCGCATTATATTGCAGCGTTTAGAAATACAGCTAAAAAGTGCCCCAGGTGTTCGTGCAGAATAAATCTGTCAGCAGCTTCTAGCATGATAGCTGATTACAGCAACCGTTATATGTTATATACGTTATATATATATGTTACCAATCATAAAATTGCCCATAATTCACTCATAAATGTCATCCAATGTGACTTCAAGCGTGGAGAGCGAATGAACCGTGAATGACAGGTTTCCTGGGGGCTTAAGGCAAACTCCATGAAGTCCCAAATTACACCTCAATAATTCAAACTACCCTGAAGGTTCTGTTCCAGTTGATGGAAAAAATACCTGATGGCCTGCCAGTATGTCACTACCAGGTTAACCGAAATGACGGTTGAACGAAATGGCTGAACTGTCTGCAGAGTAGAAACAAAGAGCGCTGTATTTCGATGATGGCAACAAATTTCATCCCATAGCGTTTACACCAAAATTGTCAACCGTTGCATTTTAAACTCAGGTATCAGTTAAAGCGATTCGACTCAAAAATTTCAGAGTAAATTAGTACGTAGATTTTGTAGGAGCCTAGAGAACATAGAGCAGCTTTAACATGGCATTCATCGCTTCTGGTTTTGTTCCCTTCAAAAGAAACATAAAATGATTCACACTCTTTCTTCCTTGTGACTCCCTGGGTGAAACTTTAACGCAGTCTATGGCCAAGCGAACCACAGCTAGGCCATCAGGCCGAGACCGTTCCCAAATGTGAAGGACATAAACTCTTAGCCAAATACACTCATTTGCAAACCAATTTAGTTTTGCGGGAGACTCACCTGCGATCTAGCTGAATCTCTCGTTTATGATGTGGGCTGTCGTGGGCTGTCGAAGAATTTTCAGCAACCTTACGAGTAGCATATTACGTCTATACAATGTATCACGATATCTCGAATATTGTACCAACTGAAACATAAGGCGGCCTGGTGCAGCACATTCAGTTGCTTAGAAACATCATAAACGAGAGCCTCAGCTGGGTTCCAGGTGAGTCTCCCATCAAAACCAAATTGATATGTAAATGAGTGTATTCCGCTAATTTCGTGCAACTTGGGTTCAAGCAGGACATAATGTTGACGGAAATTCAGGAGCTGCGCTTACCTGATGAACCCCAAGAAGGGCGAAACAGGTCGTGGGTTGTCGAAGAATTTTCAGCATCCTTGTGATTAGTGTATTACGTCTAGACATAAAATCTTAATTAAAGTGCCCCAGGAGTTGGGTTACAGAGAAGTGTGTGGATGAGCGGATTTTGATTTGGCGATGTTATTTGAAACTTCCACCCATAACAACTGTATCTGTAATGTTCGCGTTATAAGCCGCGTTATCCATGTAGAACGGACACAGAAGGCAAGTAAGAACTACTTCGCCCGTGCAGTTCGTGTCTTAAATGTATTTCTTCCGATCCACGGCTGCTGATTAGGCCACCCAAAATCTACCGTAACTCTGTCTGTGTGAATTTTGTTTGTACGCCGCTGGCTAACGCTTTGACTGAGGGGTCTGCTTCTGGCTATCTGTGTTTGATCTTTAGGTCTAAGATGTTTCAACTACCCCACGTATTGCGTGCGACCCGTCAAGCAGTCTCATAACCCAGCAGCGTGCGCTTCACACAGGTTTAGGTTGAATACGTCTGTCTCGATCAGTCTTACTCAGGAGCCAAATATAAGTAACTGCGTACTGTTGAACCAAATGGTACACGAGATAGGCGGTCGGCTTGTGGTACCAACGAGCATAGTGTTGGTGAAAAAGATCCTGTGACTATGACATGTTGTTTGCCCGTGAGAAGTGAAAAAACTTATCAGCGTAATCCTTTTTGGAAAATATCAACGTGGATGGTGAACCCCTACTTACATAGGAGTCAGTATATTAGTGATCGTGAAAGGCTTGTCGTGAAATGCAGGTTTATCGGGTGCAACCTTGAAGGTCACAGATATTTATTTCGATCACCAAGTTCCGTTGGTTCGGCTCAGCAAAGGTAGCTTGTTTATATATAGATATATATATATAAAGGCTGCCGTGTATGAAAGAGTTACCGGTCAACTTTGGTTGATCCGCTGGATGCCTGCACACAACATGTATACCACGCACGGTTGTGCGGGGCGGAACGTGGTGCTACCTGCAAGCCGCTGATGCCGATGCAAACCTGAGCAAGTATCACAAGGAATAAAGTGTGTGGATCACTTTAATTTCCATAAAAAGGAACATAACAAATGGCGCTAATGTTATTCCGGAGTAGTTCTCTGTTCATTCGCCTGATAAAACATGCTAGTAGTAATTTTCTCCGAAATGTTTCATTCAAACCCCACAAGTTGACGAGTCTGGTGTAGGTGCTATTGAATGAGGTTTACCGTCATCATAACGATCACAAAACACAGCGCTTTTTGTTTCTACTCCGCAGATGCTTCAACCAATCGGCTCATTCGTCATCCCGGGTAACTTTGCAGTGAAGCAATGCGGGCCTTCAGGCACTTATCTGATCAACCAGAACAGATGTTTTCACTTATTTTAAATACATAAGGCGTTATTTCAGGCTTTGCGGAGTTTGTATTCAGTTTGCATTCTTCACCGAAGGATAATTGAACTCCTCCATAATGTCCGATGGTGTGAGTGGTTACATTACTTTGCATTATTACGGTTTCACGTCTCATTAACACGCCGTTTGCAACAGGCTCTCAATGAAGTGGTCACACGCCAACAGTGCACCAGTTATAGGGTCAACAGTGAGTAGTCACGGGCACGCAACCACCACGTGGATAAAAGTCGTTTGCAACCTATTTTTTGACGGTTAATCTGCACATTCTAACGCACGAATTTAATCCGCAAAGACATGCGACGGTTGGAGCTTAAAGCATATGCAGTTGCACGAAGAAGTCGCTTTGGTGGCTATTCCGGTTGGGCGAAAGCCTGTACAAAAATTCAGCTTCCATCTGACTGTCAGAAATAGCCTATTTTGATCACTGTAAATGGAAAAATTCACCTCTCCTCCAAAAATGGTTTGGAAATTCACTAGAGTATTAACACTGCGAGACTGATATCAGACCAGTACCTTCTACCCTGTTTTCTCCCTATCCATATGTCACGCACAACAAGGCGGACTATCGCTCAAAATGTGTACCAAGCATGCCATCGTTGTCCCCGGTTGTGGAAATAAATCGAGAGTGGCAACAACAGCCTTCGTGGCAAGCACACAACCGGCAACCTTCTCTGGTGAACATCGCAACTAGTAATACACGGTCCGGTATGCAAGCAAGCACACATGCACGCATGCATGCATGCATGCATGCATGCATATATCACTCAAACGTGCAAACGCGAGGTTGGTTAGCGAGGCATGGAGAACACAGTTCGCGGCGTGCTTTTGATTTTGAAGCTAAGATGAACGAACTCATTGTTGAACACAATTAATTCTTATGGACACGGCGTCAGGAGCATGGTAAAAAGGTAGTAGTCTCTGTTACGTTACGAGATGATGACGATGACCAACGGTATGGATGGGCAACGAAAGTGTAAATGGTATGACTGTACCGAGCAAGCAACGAACCGCTAGCTTGACTGCGTGATAGATTGACTGACGAGTGCAAAGTTGGGTTATTTTAAACTTATTTCGAGGTGTGTGAATACGCACACTCGCTCACACACACACACACATGAGCCTCACGGGTTCACACATAGTCGTCTGGGCCTGTGGTGGAGGCACCAACACACAACAAAACCAACAGAGTGGTGAAGTTCTTCCTGACAAAAGGCGTGTTTGGCATGAGCCATATCATGGTGAAGACAACGGGAAAACATTTTTCTTCTACACGCATACAACAAGAGAAGAGTGATTTATCTGCTGAAGCACTTAGATCCTGAAACAAAAGGCTAATCCAATGTTGTATGTTGTTTGACACAGTACCGCAAGCTTCAGCTGTGAAATGGTGAGTTAAAACCGATGTTTTTTAACAGAACAGCAAACACGGTGGAGAGTACGGGTGAATGAGAGTGACAAACGAAAAGTTAAGGTGAATGTAGTTTTGTTCCAGAACAAGTCTTAAATATCAAGCGCGAACGACTGCTGCCCGTAATGGGTACGTTTGCATTGACCGAATTGCTTGACCGAGAAAATAACCGACGGTGGTGATTCACGAAATCTGTCCCGTTACAGTGGCGGTGGCGTCAGTTCAAGGTTTTGATCTCAAGCTCCTGTTAGTTGACTGAATGTCCTGCTCTGCCAGTGGAACAAACAATAAGTAGGTTTTGACTACCTTTCGGGTTCTAACTTTTCTGGGTAGCTCCGGTCAATCTCGAAATAATATAATACATGCCATCACAGGCAATATTGTTTGGTTGACTTGGTAGCGCATATCTGATTAACCACGCGAATACACATATGGACAAAAACCAAATGTGAAAACCATAGACTGAATTTGAAAGCTCAAGGGGGAAAAACGGACTGGGCAAAATTGTCGTACTTTTTATACCCAGACCACTCACAGTATCCATTAGTATACCAATTAAAAAACAGTTGAATCTCGGAGGAACCCATTTACAAAATCGTTGGGATTTGCATAGTGACGACAGTAAAATGATCGCCTACTGGACAGCCCGCCGACGAAATCAACCGAATTCGTTTGATCACACTTGACTTGAAGAGGGTTCGGTCATGTCGAACATGGGAACACCCACCATATTTATTTTCTTCCCTATTTGGCTGTCTTAACTGAAGCAATTTCAAGTGTTTCGGACCGGAGACCAGTGTATTCCGCAAGGCGCCAAGTTTCACGGAGTTTCGCAGGCTATTTGCACTGATGGAGAAAGTTGCAGAGGACGAAATTATGCGGAGAAAAAACATGGATCGTTGAAGTTTCAGGAGCAAACTTCCGTCAGTCACGTAAGGCAAAACGAAGCCATATTTATAATCTGTCTTATCCAAACCATGATGACCGCTTCAATCACCATCCGAAGCTCAAAAGCTGAAATCTTATTAGCCTGGCTGAATACGTAAATGGAAGAGTCTCCGAACTCTGTATATATTATGATGTTCTTCCTGCGGATATTCCTATGCCGCTCACCTTGGTTATATAATCGCACTCTTCTCGTGTCTTCTATTCCAAACAAGGATGGATAGAATGAGTGAAGACCCGAGAGGTTTTCGACTGGATTCACTCTGCAGTCAACTGAAAATGACAAATTTCAGGACAGTGTATGATACCGAGTCGAAGGTTACTTATTAGGAATTGGGATATATTTAGAGTGAAATTATGGACATTCGCTAGCCATTGGCGGTCACGCTTGGTTTATCAATAAAAAACACTCCAAACTTTTCAAAATTTTCAAAACAGGTTTTTAATACCAGCTGGAAACTGGGCGAGTCCCATTCAACTTGGTGTGCTAGTGTTCCGCAGAACGGTTGCAAGCGAATTATATTCTGGTTTAACCTGCAAAAGAATTTTGACAGAAATGTATATCTTGGCAAGCCAGTCGCTGTTTACTTTTCCTCTGTAAAAGGCAAGGGGAAACTTGCGTTTGTTCCACCATAAAGGCCACTGGCTTTGGCTTCAGCTACCTAGATGGTCAGCAGGACCAAACCAGCAAACTGATGCAAACCCGACACGCAGTGGCACTTTCTGATAACCAATCCCACCTTTCAGTTTATTCACCAGCATCGGGTTTCTCACCATCCATATTCCTATCCGGGCAAACCCAATTTTCCATTGGAGTTTTTTGGGGGAGATACGAAATTATGGTACAATACTGTCAATCGGGCTGTGGATTGCTTTGTCTTTCAGCGAGTCACGAAGCGCACTCATCAGAGCTTTCTTCGATGCCCTTGAATAAATTAACGTTCAGCCAATCATCCTGAATGTTGTCCTTGTTTTTCGACAAGAACAGCTTACTGTTGCTCGAACACTATTGAAGTAGATAATGTATGGCAGTGTATTATGTGCACAATTTTTATTGAAAGGTTTCCTTTGGACTCTTTTTTACAAATATTTTGAACCCGAATACATACTCGACGATGATGCTGCATTTTGAGAACACTGGCACCTTTGTAACGCCAGTTCGGATGGCTGCCGGTATTCAAAACAACTTTACCCCGAGTACAACGTGCTGTTCAACACGAATGAATAGTCCTCGGAAAGAATTTTTTCTTTACCAATTGGAGAACTTGACCATTGCTGTCAGTCATCTCAGACGAGTCGTGTAAGCTCGAGACCACAAGAAAAATCACTGTGTAAGGATCAGCTGGCTGACAAAGTGGTCAACAATGATTGAACCATTGGTCGTCTGCGCACAAATGACATAACATAATCAGCTTGTGCTGAACGAAGTCAGCGCTACTTTCAGGCCTCTGTAAACCTGAGGAAATACGATCGGCGCATAAACACATAGAGGCCTGTTTTCCACCTTCAGAACGCCTAAGATGGTGGCACAATTAGCACTGGTTCTAAATACTTTTTTCGGTCCTGGCTTTTCGGGATCATCCGTCAGCCCCTCCAATTTTCGGCGTCACAATGTACTCTTCCAATGTTAACAGTTAAAGAATCGTTGGACTGATGACTGATAACCTAACGGTGTTCAAATAGGCATATGTTTACCGATATCGTCCACAAATATGCTTTTCTCATTGGATTAGCACTATAGTTATCCGTATCAGTATGGCCACCAAGACCTCCCTTACTCAGAGGTGAATGAATAGTGGTCACGCCCACTGCTGTGTGCTAAAAAATGATGATTAATCACTCATCACCAGACTGTCGTTCATGTTTCATGAGGAAGGATATTGGAAACTTAGGGCACTCCATCAACTGGCTCACTGAATTTTATTCGGTCACCCTACTCTCGTATTCAATCACCCGATTCACATTACTGTCTGGGTAAGCGTTCACGTCGACATCTGCTTCCGGTCAGAGGCCTGCGACTGATCACAGTGGCGCCAGTGGCAAGGATAACGAGAGGTCATCAATTCTTGATTGACAACCCACGGAGTACACGTATCCCTAGATCACAATGAGATACCACTCCCTGAAAACTATTTAGCCGACAAACTATTGGCTCGTTATTCATCATGCATGTGTTCATGCGGACTGGGTTAAGTTCCGTCCACCCCAACCATTAGGGGTGATGAAGACGGTCTTGACGAATAAATGACCAGGGGTGTTTGGATTCTACTCAGGGATGGTAATTAGCCACTACGATTAAAAACCATTCCGTGGTACACCGGAAACAAATTGTTTGCAAAGTTCCGTGGCTGTAGTGTCTGAATGCCTTGTTTCTTCGTAACAACAAGAGAGATTTATGGCTTGTCATTATGGTAACAATGAAAAATCTGCCATTTATTGTCCATTCTCAATGGAAGATATCGCCTCTTCACTAACCCAGGTAACAGTGAAATTGAGAGACATATCAAAAACCGACCCGCAGTAACTAGACCCAAACGATGCAGGAAAGCGACAAGTCAAATCACCTGGCTGATACAACTGGCATAAGTAAGGTCCACCCCGGCGCTCGTTGATATATATATATATATATATGAATCAGGATTGGCAAGTCAGTCATAAATCAAAGAGAATTTGGATGCATCGGACAGGTGAACGTAATTCAAAAGACCTTGTACAGCAAGTACAGTTTGGATAGACAACGGGTTTCTTGTTTGGAGGACGAATATACAAGCGCACTTGCAAGTGTGAGACTAAATGACGCGTCGCCAATCTGTTTTGTTCTGCCGCCCCTCCATCGGCTTTGCTCACAATATGGTTTACTGGGATTGCATTCAGATGCGAGCCCCTCACCTCATGAGCTATGTAACACTGTCTAATATGTAAGCCTAAGCTTCGTGAAGGCAGAAGACATCATATTTACTCTCGTCAATCATTCAAACATAAGCAACTTATGTATAACTGTTTTAATTCAATACAAACCTATCAAACAGGACATTGCACCACGCCTCATTCTTTAATATCTCTGGCGTTAGACTTCAGAGGAATCTTGGCCTCCAAAAATCTCATCACATGTGTGCAAGTGATTCCGTTGCTTCGTCTGTATGCTCATCAGAGTGCTGAAACGGAAGATGAATGAATAAAATGGTGAAAGCACCAGCATCATAGGCTGTATTTGACTCTAAAGTCATGAGTAAACGGTGGACACTTTATTGCATATATATATA
>SJOL01005379.1:190538-279344 GCA_004794785.1 Opisthorchis felineus
GTGGTCAATTGCCGGTAAAATTTGATCAGTCTTATTTACGGGCACAAATCACTGAGATGTGGACAGGATCGAAGCATAAAGAACTTGTATTCTTTTAGCTCCCACCAGAAGTAAAACTTTAAAAAAACATGGAAGTCCGTCGACCGGTTCCTTGAAGCGATCATGAAAATGAATAGTCAGTGTATAGACGTAATACACTAATCATAAGGTTACTGGAAATTCTTCGACAGTTCTCGACCTGTTTCCCCCTTCTTGGGGGTCATCAGGTAGGCGCAGCCCCCGAATTTCCGCCAACCTTATGTTCTACTTGAGCCCACTTTGCACGAAATTAGCGAACTACACTCATTTGCATATCATTTTGGTTTTGATGGGAGATTCACCTGGAACCCAGCCAAATCTCTCGTTTATGATGTCTTTAAGCAACTGAATGTGCTGCACCAGGCCACCTCATCATTCAGTTGGAATGATATTTGATATATCGCGATACATTGTATAGAAGTAATACACTACATCACAAACTAGAGATTCAGCTGGGTTCCAGATGAGTCTCCCGTCAAAACTAAGTCGATACTCGACGTACTGTAGTGTGTAACTGAATGGCTTTTTACCATTTCTTCCACACAGCTGACGTTGGTCTTGATTGTATTCACAGTTTTAATCAAAATGTACAAGGAATCACTCACCGAGAAGAGTCATGTGAGCCATAGAACGAATAGCAAAGACACTTGGAATTTGGATTCTTAAATACGCAAAAGCCATGGTACTGACTATAGTATGATTCCACAGGTATATCTTGTTCGAAAGACGATTTTGCAAAGCTGGTTCACTCTTCGCACTAGTGACGTTTTTTGCCAGACGAGGTCAGACGTTCGTAGTCAAACTGTAGTAGTAATTGCAGGTAGACACCCGTTACATGTAGTGCGTAACGTGATACGGATGGAAGTTAGTACTCAGTAGTTATGTTATCAAACGTTTGATCGGAATTCAAAATCTCACATATCTAGTTGCTTGGCCTGTGTAAATGTGGTATAAAAATGACGTAGTGGTGCCGCAGCTAACGATCAATAAATGTGGCGAAAATCGATAAAAATTACCCATATAACGTCTTCTTAATCAGAATACCAATACACTGACAACAATGCGATAAACATAGTTGATTAGTTTGTCTGGTAAACATACGGAAGAGCAGGAAATAAGTCTGCATTTTGCTTAACCAAACAACACATTTGACGTGAGGCATTGAGCCTGTGAGCAATAAATCACAGGCTTCTCACTGAGTGCTCGCACGATTATAGTATGAATGGTCGATAAGTGAACGCGCTTCTGAGTGACAGTTTCTGCTGCATTAGTAGGTGTATCCGAATAATGAGCCCAACAAGTCAAAGATCGGGTTACTAGTAAACTTCGCAGATTACTCTCTAAGAAAATCTGCCACCCAAGGACCCGATAGCCTTTATTCTAGAGTGTCACCCACTGGCTTCGGAAAACTACTGAACCATCGGACCCCTGCGCGCAATTGGTATAGGAGATTAGTTGTGCTATAGTGTGCAAGCCGTTGAACACAAGGTAAAGCCAAGGGAATAACATCGACCGACAAATATTGGCTGCACAGAACGTGACAGTCTAAAAAAGTCATATACACTCAACAACCTACCGGGGTTTGGTGACACTTCTCAATATCCTAACGTTCTAACATATTATCCTAATTTCGTCCGCAAAGCAGCAAGTCCGAGGGTATTTATGGAACGTCGTTAGGGAGGACAGTGTTGCATCAAAATTCTCTTTGCCACGAGCACCTTCAAGATTGTCGACTACTGTTGCATAAAATGTCATATGGCAGTAAAATCAATAGCAGCTAAACCGGTCAGATCTAGTGCGTTGCACCAGAACCTACTCCATCGTAAAAGAAAATCTAGTGAGGTTGAAACCGGTAGTTAGACGGCGAGAAAACCGTTGATACATCGGATTTTCGTGAAAAGACTTGTCTCCTGAACTGCTTAGAATCTAACAAACTGTTGGCGAGCCAAGAGGTTTGAGATTAGGCAATTTATTTGGAACAAACCCAGGGGGAACCATGGAGGTTTGGGTTAATAATCGCAACATATTGAGATCACGTTTGGGTTCTTGTCGTTCCCATTTAAATGATAGGACTAAAGTTGTGACCAGAAGTCCAAGTATACGCAGTAAATAAAACGAAAAGATACTCCTGGGGAAGGACTGAATCACCGACCTCCCGGATGTCGGATGTATGCTCTGCCGAACGATCTACTGAGGGAGATGGCTGTCCGATACGTTTATGCTCACAGACTGGACTGACTGGATCTACAAAAGCGCTGTGTAATCTTCAGCGGCCATTAAAACAGCAGTATACTGAAGAAAATAAACGAGCTTTTATTAGGAAGTAATGCAGTGCATTCGGAACCGCATCCACATGCTTACTTTTAGTTCATCGTCATCTCGGATGAGATGCAACTTGATTGCACTCTGCACTAAGGAAAAAATGGGTAGAAAAATGCCACTTCTTTTCTCCACAATGTGTCTTTATCGATTCTCACTTCGTTGTTTGTCAATGCAGCCGGACGCGCTTGTCCTACGCAACGCTAATTTGTTGTCGCGGGTGTCCTCCCCACCCAAAATCAAACGGAATGCCAGAACTTTAGCCTATTTTGCCACAGTGACAATATGGAGACCCCAAAACCATGCGGTAGGTTTATGTAGCTTTATTTACACTGACGGACAGAGGAGAGCTCAATGAATTCCTTAAACAAAAGAATGAGAACGGGCGAGACATGAACGAACAGTAATTGTACTCTTGACTACTTCTGTCTCTTTCAGTGTGTGCCGTGTTGAGTCGTGTCACTTCTGTCATAAACAAAGACTAAAACGGAAGATACGAATGATGACTGATCGGGGTTAACACAAGTGAGTTGAGAAACAGCGAAACATCTTCACTTTGTGCATGTTTCTTAAGGAGGACCTCAGAAATTAGGTATTTTTTGACACCCTGAACCGATGCTGCATTTCCTGGCTTACAGAAAATTAGTTATTTCAGACGTTGAATGTGCTCTTCAAATGGCCATCGGCTGTTACGGGATTTGCTGGACATTAATTTTGGAGAGTCGCTTGTGGAACAGGTCATTCATTCGCTAAACTCAGGGCATTCATACAGGCAGTAAATAGCATCTCATTTGGTTCATCCCTGATTCGCACATTCCCATGCAACCAGACCCAGTTATGCCTACCGACAACCGGCCAGTCAGTTTTGTTCAAGGATGTAGATAAATAAGTACTTATGTAAGCCATCTAAATAAGTAAGTACAGAGTCTCCACTTTGAAGTAACCCCTTTGGAGAAAAATGCTCACCCGACACAGCAGTTTGTTGCGGCTATAGATATCCTCAATTAAATTAAAGTAGAATAACAATGGATTACTCAGTCATTGGAAGAATTCTGTATGCTTCCTGTTCCCTCATTGAAAGTTGTTTCCTACTCGCTAGACACTTGTTGGAAGACCGTATCAATGTGAGCCATAGCTGCAGGGTAGAATCACTCAATACTGCATGTGACAGTGCGAAGAAATCTGCGGATGGAACTACAATATCACAATAAGATCAGAAGGATGAGCTTAGTCACATTCAGTTCTTCATGAAAACATGAATCAGCTATTACATCATCAGCCGAGTGGACCTTCCTTAACAACACCTACTGAAAACCAAACCAAAGGTTTAACCTAGATTAAAACTTGGATACGGAGTTCGAACATCATCGGGGAAAGCCGTGCACGAAATAGCCTATAGCTGAACGCTTCCTTTATAATTTAGCCACCGAGTGACCACAGAGGATGGTTTTTAGAATAGCAACTAGGTAGTACAAATCAATAGGACATTGAGGGCTTTTGGATGATCATTTGGTTGATTGCATTTGATCAAACATTACATCAGGCTTCACTATGGTCGTCAGTGTGTCAGGGATTTACGTCACACAGTCACCGAACTAGAGGGACACCAGTGAGTCAGTCAGTGTTTCAGCTATAAAGTCCTGCCCCTAAATTTCCGTCCGGTGAGAATAAGGAGAAGAATGGAATGGAAAACCTGCGTTGGAAACGACGGTTTAATCAGTTCACGGAGGTTAAATTTTTCTGCTTATCCGAAATGGTAGGGAGTGGGAGAGGTACGCAGTGAAAGCAACGGCCTTGATGCAGGATCACCATTAGTAGCTTGATATAGCCATATCTATCAGTGTCACTAATCATTGAATCGTATCTTTCCGGGTTCCGCATCCGGAACGACGACAGTTATCAGCGTGACTGGGTTGACTGGTAAGGACTTTCATGTTTCGTTGCGAAGTCTTGAACTAACCGCCCCTGGGTTGTCTCCACCCGTTACTTGGCTTGGCGAATAGAGCTCTGAGAGATCAACTGTACGTAAACTTACTGATAATACCTGCATAAACTCCGTATAAAGGACTGAACAAACATGATGATGAAGTTGATAGACTGTACCCTGCTGACGTGATCTACATCAAAATGTACATAGGCTCTTCATCAATGGTGCCCACGTAAAATCATCTGTGGGTTACCTTGGTTCTCCTAGTCGTGTGTCATCTACCTGCATTTTGCCGCGTAAACTCATATCGTAGCTAACTCCTAAAGCGACACTGGGTAAAGCGGTGCATCATAATAAATAGCAAGATGGGGGCCATATTATTCGATTCTTTGTGCAAGCGTCCGATTTTTTACTTCATTTGGCCAACGGGCATCGAGTGCAGTGTGAGCAAACTTGAAAGCAACAAATCTTTGGAAGGCAACAGGTGGATACCCAAGTCCCATTGACCAGTTTCAGTGGCAGAGCTGGCCATGGAAACTAGCTAAACGAGCTTAGCTCGAACTGATGGTTAGGCGGTTAGTGAATGCTTTCTTCATCTCGGTAAAGTAGATAACTCCGTTTTACTGGAGGCATCTTGCTACGTAATGGTCCCAAATGAAAAACTGGATGTTGGTAGTACACCGACAGCACGAATGGTAAACTAGTTGAAATGATCAACGATGAGTAAGATGGGTGTCTCAGCGCCTGCAGATCTTGAAGTACAGTTGTTATTGCACGGCAAATTCTTCAATGCAATATTCTGGTGACGCAACTTACAGCTAAACAATCAAATCCTTGTAGGAATACGAACGGCCTATGTGCATATTTTTGGAATTAGATCAGGCGGTTTACAAGCAGGCAACTCCATCCTATTGAAATTACAGAAAGCACAACCTGCAACTTCAGACAGGTTTTCAGCTGCTTACGCATCTGATGTGCTTCCAAACAGTCAATTAAACATGAAACCACCACAAGGTATTATAACTTTTTATTGACCGAAAGTTATCATCCAATTGCTAGTACGGTTGCTTGTTGGACAAAATGGTGCATCTCACTGGCATTACAGGCGTTCGATTCATTGGCTAATCATAACTGCTACCCACTTACTAGCTAGTCGAATTGTACACTCTCCGAAATCCTGGAACTAGCAGTCATGAAGCTTGTTTTGCTTTTCTAATAACCAATAGTGACACCATTGATGCCTTCCTAAACAGCCAACATTTCCGTTCTAGATGGTTCAGAACGAACAGAATCAATGGTTCTTATGGTGTATGTATAAAGGGTAGAAAATTCAGGACGATCCTTATTGTCTGGAAACTTGCTATGATACAAGTGAGGGAAATAAACAAGCTGGCGATAGAAATTTTCACAATTCGGGTGGAAAAATGTGCGACAAAACGACACAGCACGGGAGGTCTGTGGACCGTAGTAAACGCATCGAACAGGATGGGATTCGGTTGGGGATAAATGCGAGTTTGAGCAGAATGACAGAATTTGGTGTTCATACAAACTAAGCAAGTGCATGTCGAAATAATTAGTGAAAACCAATGGAAATCTGATACAGTGGGTCAGTAGTACAAAAAACTTTGAACTTCGTCACCTACAATCAGAACTTTACAGAGAAGTTATCACAAATGGGGCACTGCCCATTGGTTCATGGGTGAAATGCCTAGTGTGCATTGGTGATAGTTGATGAACCGCTTTGTACATGGCAGCGATATTGACCTCTGTCAGCTGTGACATTTGGAGTTGGTGCTCTTGCCGGGTGGTTTCGATTTCCGGGACGGCGTACTTCGAGCTGGTCGGATATTCGTTGCAAATTCTTTCGAATTCTGAGTGCGGTCAGACGACTGTCTGGATTTGCTGCCCAGCACTCTGGAAGTAGGGTGGCGAAATGACGTAAGACCATTCTGTTCAGTTCTGTCAATTCCACACGTGAGGGTTTTGTATCACTCTGAACCATCTGGTCTGGGTACATACGTGAGCCTTTGAGCGAGGAAGCGCCAGAAGAAGAAGACTCACCAAAAGCGGGTTTCCCAGGAACATCTACTGAAAAGAGCAATTTGTGACAAACGAATGAGGAAGGATCGAATGAAATATGGCGCGAATACATTTTCAAATGAACTTTGAGAAGATCGCAAGACGATGGATAGACACACGGTTTGTGGTAGGAGCAACAAATTGGCTAATGACCAGTGGGAAAGATTACCACGATGCTACAAAGGGATAACTTCAGCTAAATTGTGTGAATATTAGGTTGGGAATTTCGAGGGAGTCTCGAACTCTCGATGAATACGTTTCTGCTTCAGGAACTAAGGGAGTAAGTTGAATCCGTTTTACTCCTAATCCAAAATACAATAGCTCACAATGAAGATATTTGTTTAAGGTTCGTCACCAAAACAAAAGAAGGACCAGATCGCTTGTTCGACTGGTATCGTCTACCACATCTCATTTCATGAAACTAGATCTGCTACATGAAGCGAAAATGAGTAAAACGAATAGGTTAAAACCGTCTTACACCAGGTAACTTAAAACATCCTTGCTCGCAATTGAGAAAAGCAAATAGGTCATAAGTAGACTCACTTGTAAGGGGAGTCTCCACACTATTTTCAAGTGTCTACTCAACGAAGGGTGCGTACTGAACGCCTGCAACGCTTATGCTGCTCGTGTGCATAATCGTAATCGACAGGCGCTATCAGGAATCACTAAATACACACACACGCCATTAGATGCACGCCTTTCGTTTAACCGTCAGTCAAATTTTGCCAGGCGTATACAATGCTATATGCTGTCCAAGGAGTGAATGACAGTCAAAGCATGCTGGACCGTGTTACTTGGAGTAGTCCACGTTTTGAAGCGGGTGGGGTAAGACGAGACATGTCAAGATACACCCTGTCTCATTGTAAGGTACAGTTGCTGACTGACCGTGAGCTACTGGTGAAACAGTTATCAGTGACAGCGCAAATAGAGACAGCAGTTCCCACGTGTAAAGCTAGCACTGCCAGCGGGGCCTAGTAACACCAGACGAGGAAACAGACAGCTGTTCAGACGATTAAAACCAAATATCAACAAATGAAACTTTTATGGGTATGGGACGGTTTGAAAGAGATGGGAGCAGGCCGGCTTCCGAAAAACCGGAGGGGAACAAGGGCGGAACTGCAAGCGCACACACAAAAAGAATGCGGCCACATGCACAAAGGAGCTGGAAGGCGGATACGAAGCGGTGTCGGCTGTCGGCATTTCGGATAAGATAAGGATGAAGGAAAGAGGGTGAATCAGCAAAGCAAAACCGTCTATTTCGTTCCCAGTTTTCGTATTTGTTTGTCTCTTGTATGAGGAACAGATATGTACAGCACAATTAGCTTTAAGATGGAAGCTCACTTTCTATGGCTCTCGCATTCTTCATCATGGACCAATCGTTATTGTTCAAAGCACCCAGTGGTTAGGTTCACTACCAAGGACAAGACGCGGAAACAAAAATGCAATTTGTTTCTTTAGCGGGTTTTCGTGCCATGCGATTGTGTGGGAATGTCTACTGATAGATGCTTCATATAGGGCCATTTGTGACCTTGACACCTGCACTTTCAAATCATGTGGGGTTGAGCTTCAGCAAGATATGTCCATCACAAGCTTCGACCAACCGTTCTAATCCAGGTAACTATGCGACTTGGCGTGGTGCTAGTCAGCTGAACTTCCCCAGTCAAGGTAGTACCATAGCAGGTGCAGTATAAAGTAAAATTCATCAATCTGCGTTGCTAAGCCCAAAACCATATTCATCATCCTCCGCGCAACGGTCGAATATCTGAAGAACTTGATTGGTTCTCCTGCAGAATTGAGTGAAGAAAGCCTGGGTATCTTAACCAACCACCAACCACTCTCAGTGTTGCTTTCCCAAAGTTTTGTTTTGGAAGCAAGTAGTTGTTTGTAGAAGCTGTATCGCCAGTGCATTCGGTTCTCATAGGTGGCACACAGAAGGGACTAATAAACTGTTCGCGCATGAAGATGCAAGTTGCCACATTTTGCTTCCCGAATAAGTGAAACGCAGTAAATCGCAATGGAGAAGAGGAGCACAGTAACCTAGGTTGCAAAGATCGATATTTACAAGCATATGAAGGATGCACTGTGGTTGCTGTTGTCTGATGCAACACTGTTGCGGCAGTCCGTGAAAGAGTGGGTCCAAGGAAGGAGACGACCAAACAAAGGTTCAAATCCCCTTTGAAAAGTTCAACGGATTTCCATGTGCAATCCAACGGTAGACGGCCTGTGTATTTCTAAGCGATTAGTGTAGTCAACAGCTTACTGCGGCAAATAAAGGTTAACACACTGCACACGTCAGATCAACTTGCTCTCAGTCCTAGTTATGGAAGGTCGTAATACGTTAGAATGAAGGCTGAATACTAATACCGAGTGTGGAAAAAGTTCATAATAATAGAGGGAATTTTGCTTATTCGGAATATCATGTGCGTAATTTAAACAAAGCTGGCAGTGCATACAACTACTTACAACGCTTCCAACCATTTTACCTGCATCAAAGCATACACTTTCATTGTAAGCAGACTTTAGCTCTGTAGAGTAGCACGGATTATCTTCACAGACACTCGCGAGGTTCAATTATATTACCTGAAGTCTCATCAACTTCTGTGTGATCAGATTACTGTGTGTTCACAGCACTGGTCTCTAGATTCAGAATAGATTATCCGGGCGGTCGGTCAAAGAACCCTCCCCAACTGATACACCAACTTCCGAATGGCTTGGTCAAATATTTACATACACTGAAGGCGTGGTTAGATAGGGCCAAATCCCGCTGAAACCAAACAGCCTTTATTCGATTCGTCTCCTCCGGCTGTGGAATTACGGCAAAACTGATCTTCGTCGGGGAGTGATCCGTAGACGAAGGTGGTCTCTTGTTGATACTAGCTCAGGCACTTACTGTGGCACATAACTAAATGCAGTATTGTGTCTTCACACTTGTCACATTATTATGTATGCACCACCCAACGCGCTTACGAAGGAACGCGGTCCTGTCATTAAGAGCGCCTGTTCTGGAGTAACTGTGCAGAAAACTATTGTGCATTACATTTCTAGGTACGTCAAATCTATCAGCGGCACATGCACCATCGAAAAATCACGAATTCAAGCGTCCTGACGAATTTAAATGAAGCTCTAAAACATCAGGCGTGAAAGTTACTTTCGGATAACCACAGTCATCAGTAGGAAGCACCTTACTTACTGTGTCATGGAGTATTTGCGCACTCAACCTTGGAAGATAGGTATTACACTTCCAGAAAAATGTTTATCCCTGGCACCCGTCCGGTACATAACCACTCGAGGAAAGCACGAAGGCCGAGATACTGCCAGGTTGCCCAAGCATAGATAGCAACAGTCGATATGCCTGGGTTCGGTTCGAACCACGGACCTTTCTATCAGTAAACATGCGCCTTTACCGGTAAGCTATCTCGATTTCCACACACCTAGGGTAGTATTTGCAAAGACACATTAGGATTCTTTTATTCATTACCCGAGTCACACCGTCTTATGAGTAAGACCACTAACATTACGATACACGGTGTTGGACCACATTCGTGTCAATATTTTGCATTTTTGTATTTTTAAAAATATATCCCCCCATATCGCTACTCAGTTCGCCCATATACAGTTTTACTTGACACTTGCTATCCACTTATTTGGCACTTCTACCAGGTGACTTGCCCCACCCCAATCCAACAGTCTCTACCATACACTCCGTGTCCCTCTCTTCTGATTCAGCCCAGTCCAGTGCGGCAGTGACTGCATCTACAGAGATTGCAGTGTCACGCATTCCTAACAGAATGCGCAACAAGGGTAACACAGACGGGTGTCTGGGTACTCGTATATGTGGTGCGGGGGGATACGGATAGCCTCACTATCACGACCGGTTTCAGCATCTGAGTACAAGCCAGTGTGTGAAAGGCAAACCAGTATAAGTCGTCCTTATATGACAGTATTCCACAGAAACTGTGCAAACTGTCCTAAAATAAAGCATCACACCCCTGCGAACCGGTGTCATAAGCAAGTGACGGACAGTACATATTAATGGAAAAGTTATCCGGCTCGCCAACTAAGACCGTAGTTCCGGATTAAGCGCAGCTAATGGCCCCCTGAAACACAAAAATTATTAGGTGAATAAAGCAGCTGTTTTTTTACGTTGACTGAAAATTCACATGTCCTTCCTTTTTTCAGTTGATATTAATGGCGAAAAAATTTGACAGCTGGGAAATTCGGCCTTCCGGGGAGGATGGCCCTTATAGGCAGATGACTATTTGATGTTGCAACGTGTACCTGTATGATAAGGTCACACGTGATATCATTTAACAAGCGTATGCCAGTTAGGCGATTCAAAAAGGCTTTTTGTTTTTAACGGCAAAGTACCTGACCAAACAACTAAGTTGATCCCAAGTCTAACGAGAGAAGGCTTGAAACTACTTGAATTACAAACGGTCCAAGATTTATTTTTGTTTTCCACATAGGTAAACAGGATGGGAAACCAAGCGCTGGAACCCAGTCAAGTTTCTTAACTATCCTGCTGCAAATGTCGCGACTGGTACGAATCATCAAAACTCAGCATTCAACCTTGCTCCATGCAAATCACAAGCTGTTGGAAGGTTGGCTAGTATTCTGAATAGAGTTGGAGACATTGTCACCTGGTTCCTACATGAATTTTTCAACATACGGCTTGGGCTGTCCACTACAGACATATTGCACCGACATTTCGCCACAAGTGCCCGAGCATACCTGATCTGCAAGGGTCGAACACCATCAGTAATCGAACTGAATCGACGCGCAGACTTGTTGCTGTCGCGACCGCATCTCCATACATGACCAACTTTCAGATTAACCCGTAAATCCTGCGTAAAAGAGAATGTGACAAGAGTCTCTTCTATGTTCAGTGTCAGCTACGGCTGTGGTTGCATAATTCGGTTTAGCGACAAGTATAGACACATCGACCGTGCTTATCTGTCTAAACAGCTGACAGTGGGCTAGACCACTGAGTTTTCCTTAGGATTCCAAAGTTCGTACGCAGCAAGCACGCGACGCAAATTGCATTCACTGTCGCTTGACCCACAGTTCACGCCATATTGGTCTTGCTGCCGGCCATGTTTGTGGCCTCGTGGGTATTTTGGCCCAACATCGTTAGCGCACTGAAAGCGTTAGCTATCGGACAATTCGTAGTAGGATTCGAGTTGTTCACAGGCGAGCACAGTGCTGCTTCTGGGTAGCGTGCATCGACCATTTTTATTGGAAGTGTGGTATATTTGTGGAGCAATGAGATGTGGTAATGCATCGTATCCTAACAAGTGGGCTCGGGTTTTCTAGGTCATGCTAATGCTGAGATACCCACATCCATAGATAAAATGCAATGGTCCAAGACAGTGCAATCGAAATGACGGGACTGAAGAGGCCTGGGCAGCAATCGGATACGCACCACTTATCTTCCGAAAAATTTAAGTGTTTCTTAAAAAGAGGAGAAAACCACAAAGCCCTAGCTGATTTTAGTTAGACGGATGAAACCGGTTAGGCTCCTATGTAACCAGAGACAAGCTTTGGACAGCACTGTGGTGACCTTCCAACTCTCAAAGTACGGGACAGGCTGGCATAGTAGTGATGGAGAGAAGTGAAAAAGTTGTATCGGAAAGTAAGAGTTTGTAGGTCAAACACCACCACTCTTAAAACAGTGTAAGAAATAAAAAATTTAAAAAAATCCTTCAGCTGTAACGACCTTCCGGTGTTCAGCTGCCATGTCACCCGAAGGAAGCACGAGGGCTGGGATACTGCCAGGTTGCCCAAGCCTAGACAGGAGAAGTCGAGATGCAGAGATCGGGTTCCAACCACGGACCTTCCGGTCAGTAAGTTTGCGCTTTAACCACTGAGCCATCTCGCCCCCGTAGGAGATTCACAACGTACCATGAAAACATTGTTTTCCCCTGTTTGTCCTTCTCGAAGAGCGTCACAACCTAATCTGTGGCATGATATCCCCAATTAACTTTCAGAGCATCCGCACGGGTAGCAGAACACTACATCAAGATGGTGTACCAAGATGGTGTCAGATGCAACAAGTACATGGTTGCTCAGCATGCCTGGCAAACTGGCCATGTTTATTTATTCGTCAGATGAATAGGTGCGCTGTCACTGGGACGGCGTGGTCATCAATCTGACGATGAAGTTTCTTCCAGGCACACGATGACGGCATTGAATACTGTTGCAGGGTAGGCGTTTTTCTTCACCAGAAGTCCCAGCACTCCAAATTCACCAACCTTAGTCGGGTTCGGTCGCTTTATTTGAGCACTAAAGCCCACATTTAATCAAATTTATAAGGTTGACGAAACTTCATCTGATGCGCTGATGGAATGATCTAACTCCTTCAAATTGGGAGCTTGAAAGAAAATTCTGAGCTTAAATGCTCCGTCGGTTTCAGTAACACAGAAAGGCATAAAAGTTTTATATGGATGAGCCAAAAAATAAAATTCTCGAGAAGGTTAGCTCACCCTTCCTTGGTTGAGTGACCAGCATGGATTTCTGGAGCGAATTTAGTTTTCTTTCTATCATATCAGTTTTAGTCACATTCAGAAAAACCATCTGAGCAAAACCTCAATTAAAAATGTGATGAAATACGCCGACGGGGTAAACAGTGTTTGGCCGATTCAGCTGCGTGAGCGCAAATTTGGAAATGGGCCACTCAAATCACATGTTTGCCGTATGCAGCAGCCCTCCTGCGTTAATATGGGACCCTTAAATGTAGAGGTGATATAGAGACAGGTGACCCGTTAACCGGAAGCAACTGCCAGGCATAGGATGGCTGAACTGATGTCTTCCAAGCGTAAGCAGATGAGGTGCGGCTTTCTGCTGTGTACGGAAGCCGGGCCTCCGATTAGATGAATTTGGAGACGGGAACTTCGTTCAGATTCAAAGGACACAGTGTTCAAACGACATTCCACATATTTACAGTCCGTGTAATGTATTATAAGTTCTTACAAGAATTCAGTTTGGCGAATGAAATCTCCGACGGAGTAAAAGGCATATTTTTCCAAATATTCTGTTGCCATATTTTCAAAACGTCCCATAACCATATACGAATTAATCCCTCTGAGTAGCGAGGTCTAATGTTCATTAGATCGTTCAGAGGTACCAATATTTTTATAAAATTTTCAGGGTTTTTGTTCGGGTCTGCTTTTTAATGATAAATTTCCGAAGGAACAATACACATGCCTGTACAGACACTTCCGGACCGCAGGACAGTCTATGCAGTGCTGGACAAAAGATTTTATCTGAACTTTCAGGTTCCTTCAAGGTTATGAGTGAGACACCTAATTGAATCAATCAGTCCATCTCTGCGTTTGCCTTCATTGCTAGTAGCAAAGAGGTGCACCTCACCATGAGCAGGAACTTCAAGGGAGAACTTGAAAATGGAGCGAGCAGTATTCGGTAACGTTTTTGTTAACATTTCTAACGTTCTCATAAGAACACTATCAGTTCGGTGCGTGCGTATCGACTATTCTCTGCTGCTCGTGACGTTATCAGTCAATCTACTGTATTGATTACGGGCTGGTCAATCCAATGACATTTCAGTTTACGCTGGTTTTAACTGGCATTTACGGTTTTACCCCATAACAAGGCAGTGAATGGTCAACCCTAGGATGAGCTTAGGTCTGCAGCACTCTAGCGAAGCTCCCTTCAGACTTAGAAATTGGGGAATCCATGAAGCATATGGAGAACAGACCCATAAAGCTTGTTTATTTGTGACCGAATCGCTATGTTGGTTGTAGAGTCGGATTGCGGTCGACGGTCAACGCACGTGGTTAGTTAGAATAAGCCGGAAAGTGGGCCTTATTTACTGCCGCATGCATCACAAACATCGAGGCCTTTTATATCACACGCCCTCAGGATTATTCCGCCGATAAACCTCTGGTATAGTTGAGAATGATGTGAAATTTACAAATTGCTTTTAAAGAGTCGTCGTCCAACTCTATCATGAATGTCCCCTGGGAACACGCTGCTGGCTCAATTTAGGCACCTATTCCTAATTACGTAGTGCCCCTGCGGTGTGGCTAATTAACTGGAATTTTGGTTGAAGAACGCACGTTTGTTTTACTTTAATACATCGGGTGGATATTGCAACTACACTGGAAAGAATGCTATTTTATTCTGACGGAATAAAACCTAGTCATCGTTGGGAAATGCAGGACGCTGGGACAGAGTGCTAATATGACAAGTTGTGACAATTGTAATAGCCCAGTTTAAGGACAGATAGTGGTTAGTTGGTTGAAAAACCGACGTTTGTTTTGCGGTTGCATGCCGTGCGTATAGCGAATTGAATGGAATCTGATAGCTGGTGTACGCAACCGGTGTAAGGTGTAAGTAAATTGTTTCGAGGGGGAGGAAGAAGGTGGATATGCGCAAGACTAATATCAATATTCAAACATGGCGTAGTTATCATGTCTGCGAATGACCGCGAATGGCCGAGCGAGATGAACAGCAACGGCTGTACGCAGGACGGAAGGTTGACCGATGGAGTAATCAAGGCTCTGTAACTGAATTGAAATTCTAAACAAAGTCAGGGGACCCAATTCGCTTCCATACCGAAAGAAAGTATCTACTCTTACTTGATAGAACGCCAGGGAGCAGGCTTCCAGGTTTGTGGAAATGGCAGAATCTGATTCCAATTACAGTACCTTTCACAAAACCCGTACGCATGATCGGTGACAGTATATAAGCCATCAGTTCCAGCTTTATCCCAAAGGGCAAGGTGTCTTCTACGAACAGAGTGGACTGGAAGTCCGAGTGTCACATGTAAGAGGAAAGAGCTTTATGAGAGTAGGCTTTAACTTAGCAAAATTTTAACTGAAAAACAGTGCAGTACTGCTTTTCGCTAAGGTTGACTAGCCCCACGAATTCTTTTTTTGACCTTTTAAAGGTACCTCACTTTTAACACGGTGTCAGTGAAGCTTAGCTGGTTGTATTTTCCCAACAGGCCGCCTTACAACACATATGAGATCTCATGACTGGGCATAGCGGCTGGGTGACCTAAGGTCCGACTGAACACAGTGGCTGTTTTAGTGTGTCGGTTTTGGGTTGTGAACTATGCTAGTTACTCACTTGCCGAGGTCTAGTTACAACTGAACCAAAAATCAAACTGTCCCTTTGTCTGCTATTTAAATGGTTGTTTGTCCGGTCTAATACTCAGAAGGCACGAAACCTAACAAGCCTGCGTCACTGGGGCGCAGCTCCTACCTTTGTGCTACAGCTTCGTTTCAGATAAGCCCTCGGCTTTGCCTAGGTGAGTAGCTTTCTTGTCACGGAGCTCGCCAAATTGGCGCAAAAACCCGAGTGTTCTCACATCAGCGCAATTCTCTGAGAGATAATGAACCAGCACTGCGGAGATGGGAAGTGAATGGGTAGACGCACTCTTAGATTGAATGGCAATCTGAATCCAACAGGTTTACGCTCAGACTAACTACCATGGCCCGACGTTATCCGACGTCATTCAGTTTGTCATTGTGATTGTAACCCGGAAAGCTTGGATGCAAGAGAATACCGGTTCAATTCACAAACCAGTCTCCTCGTGGTATGTATGGAGTAGATTTCGCAACCAACACCCAAGCCAGTGGTGGTGCCAAAAATGATGACAGCTACCTGTTCACGTCCCCTTAGAGCTAACACCGTCTCACCTGTAAACATTTTCCGTGCGTCAATCAGAGTGGACAAGAATAATCGTTGCCGGATTCGCAGCACCTATACTGCATTCAAACTACTCAAACTACTGCTTCAATAGCAAGGAATGTACATGACCATTGAGCTGAAAGTCAACTGAAGACAAACACGAATGAGGTTAAGACCTCTTATTGGAATTCAATAGAAGCTTTACTTTTACTAAGCGAAAAAGAGTGGCACTGGAGTTTACATAAAAATGAAGTGTAAGTGAATAAGGTGAGCAGTGTTCTTCCGGAATATCGCTTGCTTTCACATCACTTGTCTCAGTAGGCCTCATTTTGTTCTACCGCAACTATTCCGGTATACCCACATCAAGCCAAAACCCATGGAAGTCAGTTACACTCTTGTTAGAGGTCCTTAGCCGTGTATTTCATCGGCGCAGTAGGAAAGCGAATCTGTCCGTGCTGGGGACATCTAAATAATCACATCTAAACAGCCGAACGTGCTCCAGCTTGAAAGGTGTGATTGGTTTGCTCGACCGCCAGAGCGGCAGCGCAATAAATGTCCTGATTGTGTGGATCGATTGTCCCACCTTTTAGGATATGCAAGTCAAGTAGCACCACGGACGTCTGCAAATTGCCTTACAATTGTGGTTAGTTGTGAGCAGTCACTATCTAGCTGTATACTTGGCTGCTTTAGAAATTGCTCCGGACAAACTTTTCCCATTGTTCAACTTCGCAGCTTTGGAAGTGTGGCCTAACCCCTCCTCACTGCTTGAGTTTTTAACACTAGTAATGCACACTGAGAATAATGTGTGATGAAATGGCTCAGATAGCAAAAGGCGCGCATTAACTCTGGATTTATCAGCCTTAAAGAAATCCCGAGTCTGAAAATTATAGTTTTAAAACAATGATGAGACGATTAACTTCAAGCAATCAACTCGGTGCCTTCGCACTAATGGTTTTAGGGGTTCACTTACAGCTACATATCCATCCCTCTACGGCTTGCACGTTAACATCAGATTCCTTGGAACATTCCATACCTTCTTCAGTGGCATTCGGAAATCGAAGCCGAGAATACCTTTCCTTTTCGTCCAGTTCGTACATTGTGGGAACATTCCATCGGCATCGGTGTTCGGGTTAGATGTACCACACAAGACAAGCAATAGAACAGCTGTTTGATCTTAGCCTCCGGCACTGCACTGCACTTATACTTAAGTTAACGTTCGCGTCACTGTGCATGTATTTGCTGATCTATATGAAAAGAGCCTTTCATGGTCACGCATATATGGGCAACAGACCTTGCTTACACTGGGCAAAAAACTGTTCCTCTGTTACCAGGAGATAATGATAACATTATAATTCATGATGAACTTGTTTACACTCAGTGAGCTGGTTTCTACGATCGTGAGATCAGAAACGAGATTTTTGGAACCCGAAAAATCCTATTCAGGTGCTGCGACGGGTGTCGGATCCAGTAATGGTTCTTCCATTCTATACTCCAATACTCTCCTGAGCCCCTAAAGAACTAATGTAGTTGAGGGGTACGGAAATAGCATGTCTAATTCCTGAAAAATTGGGATTTCAAGCTCTCGGTAGTTCTGAATTCAGTATACTTGTCCACCTACTCAGGGTGTCACTTCGTCGTATTCTGTAGCACCATTCCTTGTTCTATTTGTGACCTATCCGTAAGAACGCTAACCAAGAAGAGAAACTGCGAATGAGGTGCGCACCATTCAAAATAGAGGATACCCGAAAAATCTTTTTTAGCAATCGCAGCTCCTGGGTAGCGATCGTCTTTAGGGCTAGTAGCTTTCAGAATCCACCCGGGGTGTTCTTCCAAAAGCATTCTAGTAACAGCTCATACAATGGATGTATAAGTACTTGAGGTGATTTCTTGTTTTTCACGTTCACCATTGGAGCAAGTGCTTTTAGGGAATGCGTAACGCTACAGCAGGCCAAAATGACACATGAGTGATCCTGCCAGACGCACTCAAAGTTGTTTCCTTATGCCAAAAACAACAAGTCCATTAGTGTGATTCGACTTTGAATGGAGTAGCGATGGAGTCAACTCAAAAAAATTGCTTTACGTGCAATTACCTCTAGAGGTAAGTTACACATCCATAACCTGATCAAGTCTGTAAATGTGCATCTCAGGAATTTGCCGTCTTTTTTAGGATTTCGCTCATAAAACCTTCTAGCACAAGCATTCGAACTGAAACATCTTGTTGAAAACGTGCACGGCGCTGCTAACTCTGAACACATGAGATTGACTACTATCAACAGATCTAACGCACTGAATAGTAGAACCCAGAAAAAAGTTACTCCAAAAGCCTCGCCGTGTTAAACCCATTTAAAAGCAGTTCGATAGGTATTCTCACACGAACCCAACTAACCTAAACGATAGGGTCAACAATAAGTAAAGTAAATAAAGGGCAAAGCTGGAGAGAAGCAGTATACACGGGTATAGCGAAACGTCTCTGTCAAAACGCATCTACTTGCTGTGGTTTTATGACCTACACACTCTTCCCGGATTGAAAGTGTGGTGGAGCTGGTTGACATTTGCTGTCTTGAAACTCATAGTTGAATTTCTTTCCTGAGTATACGATGTGAAACTGCCACCTGAGACTGAAGACATCACTTCTTGAGTCACAGCGTCAATGTCTTTCCTACATGATCTTCGGTTAGTTGGGTTTGTCCTATCCGTGACAGTTCTTTTAAAATGGATTGCTTGTTTGAAGTCCACGAGAAGCTTGGCGCGAAGATAAAGGCGTTTGAACAATGAACAGGAATCACACTGGGCCGTGTGCGCACAAACAGGCACACATGAATAAATTCACACACACAAAGCATGTGACTGTTTTGCTAAAAACAGGTGCCTTGGAATCAATAATGCATCGTCTGATGTGTGCATCGGTTAAAGTTAGGGTGGTTCACGGCTCTTCATCGAACCACCTGATTCGTTACTGTGGTAGTCTGGTCAAATGAAGAGGCCTGCGAAAATCTGAGGACTGCAGAAAGAACAAGTCCTGCATCAGTATTGGCATATCAGTTCCATATAGTGGTGCTTAGGGGATTCCACATCGCAAAAATTTTAGTGGAAGCAAGTGAAAAATGCTGGTTGCCATGCCGCGTGTTCGTCCACTAGATACGTGCTCAAGGCCACTAACCAAAAGAAACAATAAGGCATCCCTTTGTAAATACCACCGTAGGCTCGTCATCTTTTCAGCTTCCTCTCCGATGGTGGAAACATCATTTCACGGTTGATGCGTGTTTAATTGACCGAATTTTACCGAAAATGGCAATCCGACTGTGGCCCTTGGTACTTTCCAGATGAGCTCATAAGAAGAGCTGACACCGACAATCTGAATAGTGAAACTAGTTCACAACCCATGCTCGATATGCCTAATTCTCTTTATCACACCTCGGCTCGCCTTCGCAGTGAATAAAATATGGGAGGGAATGTGTATTGGACAAAACTTCCAGGTTCAGTTTATACCGATTCGCAGACATGTCCACGAGCACTCCACCATTTTCGCGATATCAAACTGGGCTTCGAAAGACATGTTCTTTGAATTCATCAACGAGTTCGGAAACAACTGATCTAAGCAATTTAACTTTGGATGTGAAACCTTTTCAAGTTACAAAGCCAGCCGTTGAAAGGTACAAGTTGCACACTTTCCCCAAACATCCCAAACATATGTACTGTATCCAGTTGCACAATTCTGCTTGCAGATATAGGTAGCTCCGGGGATTGTAGGATTCGTATTCTCACCATTCAAATCTGGATTGTTCTTCTCTTGCACTGGCGCCATTACTCCGTTTAACTTACAACAAACCAAAGGTGCTACTCATAAGGTTGCTGAAAATTGTTCGACAGCCCACGACCGGTTTCGCCCTTCTTGAGGCTCATCAGGTAGGCGCAGTCCCCGAGTTTCCGTCAACCTTATGTTCTACTTGAAACCAAATCGCACGGAATTAGCGAACTACATTCATTTGCAAACAAATTCGGTTTTGCGATTACCTGATGAACCCCAAGAAGGGCGAAACCGGTAGTGGGCTGTCGAAGAATTTTCAGCAACCTTATGAGTAGTGCATTACGAATATACGTGTATCGCGATATCTCGAATATCGTAGCAACCGGAACATGAGGCGGCCTGGTGCAGCACATTCAGTTGCCTGGAAACATCACAAACGAGAGGTTCAGCTGGGTTCCAGGTGAGTCTCTCGCAAAACCCAATTTGTTTGCAAATGAGTGTATTTCGATAAAACCAAAGGTGTATTTGACTTGACTTTCGCCCATCTTATCTGAACGGTGTTGGTAATTGGGACTTCTTGATTGGTCCTTCCAACGATTTGAACAACGACGTAGTAACTGTCTCTGATGTATCGACCGATTCGCTCACCTGTTGAAGCAATCCAGTCAGCTGGCGCCATAAACGGTCGAAGCCTGCCGGACTGACTATTATTTGTGGATAGCTGTGGGGACACATGAAGGACTGTTCGAACGAGAGCGATGTGAAGATGGGCAAAAGTGAGATCCCAAGTCCTTTATGCTGAGTTACGCGTAGGCGGCATTAGTGGGTAGATTAGCTGCTGCGGACATCATAAGCAGAACATGTCCGGTTATCTATAGAAGTTTATCCTTGCCAGGAAATTAATTTTCAGTACACGGAAGAAATTTTCTATTTGGTAGAACCTCCGTTAGGCATTCCATTCCAGCACGTCACTCATTTTATGTGAGTCTGGTTTTCAAGATCACTTTTGGTACCCATAATCACGAGTATAAAAAGGTGAATGTCACGTAAGTGGCATTCAACCAAGATCCACGGAATTACTGATCAGTTAAATGTTGAATGGGTAAATTATAAATTATGAGCACCCCGCCTTGCACATAACCACACGTGACTCTCCAGTCGGTGAGAACATGGTAGTATCGTTTAACGTCATCATACATCTATTTGACGCATCCACATGAAGTCTCTTTCGTAACAACCAACACTAGTCAGTCGCTCGCTCGAATGTGCATGAACCTGCTTCCAATTAGTATTTCAAGCGTTTAAGTGGTCTTTCAGAACGATCGTTTATTGCCTCATAAAGAGTATCAGTGTCTGGTAGATCCATTTAGAGAAAGGGTAAACCTGGTTGGTTGATGGGTAACCTGTGAGCAAGCATTTGATCAGAGAGCCATGATATTATTCTGGCATTACGAATTAGCAATGCATGTGGATATGCGAAGAGATCCGGTTAGCAAAACGGGAGACGTGTGTAATGACCACGATGGTACCAGAAAAACATGTATGCTAAACATGGCTAATACTAAAACTCTTCTCATCATTAGGATTCAAAACAAATTTCAAAAAAATAGTTTAATACCTGAGCGGAACTGATAACTGAATTTTTGAAATTAAACAGGACACTCGGTGGATTGTTTACCAAACCTCTCTGAAACGGTGACAACTCAGTCGGTCCCAAACATTTTCCAATCGATCGTAAACAGAACATGTTAAGTGGAAATCGGTTGTGTTCAGGCCATTAGACTATCTAAGTAATATCAGGCCAAAGCTTTATAACGACAACAAAATTTCCATTCCCAGGCAATGATCCGCCTACTTCATTGGGACATCCATTTTTATAGCGGTTGAGCCTTCAGTAACCACAAGATGTGCTTCGTCCGTCTACATATTTTAGCTTTAAGCATGAGGCGCTCCTTCTAGGAGGTGGTTGGCGAATGGCATTCGACACAGTAGAGACTATGACCACTGGCTCCGTCCACAAAGTAGACAAATACCAGTGACCCCACAACACGTCCACAAACCTAGTATCCTTTTTGAGACGAACGCCAAAACGGAGAACAATGCACAACAGCAGCGGAGAACAAATGCATACTTTGTACATTGTCCACTCGGTCAACAATGCCAGCGTATCAATAACATGGACAACGCACAAAACAACTGCCAGCTAGGTCATCTGTTGTAGACGGATGGTGCTGAAAAGACGCCATCAGGTGTTTGTTGGTAGTAAGTAGTTGAATAGACCGTACATGCTATCGTGTGTCCCATTGACAGGGAGGGAGTGAGGTTATGTGAGTACGGTTATTATTCAGCCTGTCGCCACTCCTGTGCACCGAGATAAGATCCTACCAATAGTGCCCCTAATGGACCTGCATTAGGCCTTGAGTGGAACAGAGTTGAATAGAAGCGATGATCTAGTGGTTCGTGTGGAAAAACATTGAAAACATGGTTGTGACTGAACTGGAAAGACCTAGTGAAGAATACAAAACTGGCATGCCGCCTAAAGCTCACACACAAAACCTGAAGTCAATCTATTATTTGTGGGTCCAAGCCGAGTTGGCATTCTTCGATATCAGCTGTTTTAGTCTTGTTTTTTGTTTACTCAACAAGTACTACAGCTGTCAAAAGCGTGCAAACTATTGGGATGCCATCTGATAAGTCCCAGTAAGTAGGTACTCATGGGCTAAGCTTTTTCATCAGAACACATCTATACAGACAAAAGTTGATAACGGGCTGATAAAAGTTGGAGTGCATGTGTGGATGGTCATCACACGCGGCGAACTGCGGTCTTTACTGCGTCTTTACTGCATAGCTCTCACTTCCTGACATACCGAATAAACAGATCCATTTGCTGTCATTGCACAGATTGGACCAGTGACTCCAACGCCTGGATCTCATTCCATCATTCTCCTTGTCCTTGTTGAACGACGGTGTAACACCTGGAACTACTGAAGTTCGATGCACGGTTCTGAACCGAGCTGAACTATTCAGTGATTGTACATTTCCCACCCAGTTTTCACCGATGAGTCGTGCGTGGCTGGCGATGATCAACAATAGTTAAACAGTTGTGCAGTACTAATCAGCTTCTCAGCACATATTAACATAGCTTTATAGGGCACTTCACCGTATTAAATGGTCCGGTATACAGCTAAGCGAAACGTTTGATTAATTAAGACCGGTCTTGTATTAAAAAATCACTGGATAGCCTGATGCTCAGCCATCGGTGAACTTACTTTGACCGTTTGGTATGGAAGTAGGAGACGATAAGTGTGCTAGGGAGTGAATCAATGCCGAATGTGTTCTGGTTGTTGGGTCCTCCTGGCATTTCGCATGCGACTCCACATTGAAGTAGACATTGTGTGGTTCATTTTCCAAAGTAGATGGAAGTCGTGGTCTTAGGTTTTGCTCGCAGACAAGGTAAAACATTGACTGCAAATCCGGTTCATTTGCTGACTGCATCAATTGAAATGAGGAAACAGACAATGTTTAAAAAATTATGAAGAATTTCAACAGCTAGTTAGTGAGAAAAACGCCTTCTGTCATCCCCAGGCCGAAAACCCCGGACAACAAAAAATTCTGTTGTACAGTTCTCCGAGTGTTCATTTCCTAAAACTCCCAATTCAAAGCTACCCACAAACGGTTTGGGATTGCGCATTTTCCAGCTCATTTTTTGTTCGTACAGCTAATCCGTTCCGTTGCCTGTATCAAAATCAGTGCATGAACTTGTGCCTTCCTTTATTTCTAAATAGGTAACAGCACTATGCGTTCTTAAAACGCTCAGCTAAGTAGTAGTTACTGTTATTCTGCCATGATTGAACCGCAAATATAGTCTATGGTACTGTCTTAATCACTATACTTCTCGAGACGCACCAACAAAACGTACATCTGGTCTCAGTTGAGTATCAAGATCTAGTTGCAAACAGAACATCAAACGTGCTGTTTGAGTGGATCTAAGTTTACGTAATTTGATGGGAAAATATGGTTCCAATTTGGTCGGACGCATGGGAAGAAAATTGGAGCAACACACACACTTTTATTGGAAAAACACCTGAAGACCATCACAAACAAGTGGGATCACAAATTTCTACACTAAGACATTATCAGTTTTCACGCGTGTGGAGGTGTATGCTGTCCAATGAACCGGTAGGCTGACAAGGCTCCGAATTAGAGGTGGCGGAGTGGAAGCATAATGACTGGGATAAGGTAGTTAGTGTTATACTTGATGTATCCCTCAGGCCAGTCTCTATGATTTGTACGTATTGTCCATATTCAGAACCAGTAGCCAGCACATGGTTAAATGGTACTAAGTGTTGCAAAGCCGGACGTTAAACCACACTGTGAGAATTTCCCAGTTAGTTCAACCTCCCTTAAACTTAAACGTTTTCTCGGAAAACTGCTATGCATAACGTCCCCTTCTCGATTTCGTCTGGCCATATTTTCCCATGCGATACCATTCTCAAGTTCAGACGTATTTCAGTTTTGTTCCAAAAGGGGTTTAGCATAGTTTTAAAGATGGACCTCCAGCTGATTATCGGAAAGACGCTTTTGAGGTTTATACACCATCCCCCCTTCTTTTTGAATTGCCCCTTCCCCCTTTTATTCCGTCTGCTGGATCTGTCCGACCAGTATCTCATTGATAAAATCAACCGGTTACGGGAAGTCGGCTGGCACATCTTATTACTTGTGCCATCAAACTCCCTTACATGCTCGGTATGGTTCTTTCAAAGGAAACTCTTTTTACGGTCTAACCACAGCGGTCAACTGTGGCCTATGTGGCTAATTAATTGCACTTGATTAAGTCACTGGCAGCAAATAGATTATAATACTATTCCTTTTGGACCTTGGTAGACCCACTTATTTTCAGTTTGATCAAAGTGTGGTCAACGTCCCTCACAACATGTTTACTGACAGCAGTTCACAATACTTAAGAACTATCCACTTCTTCTTTTGCAATGGAATGACCCATTGTCACCTTTGATTTCTTCTGTATATGATGTTTCCTGTTCCTATTCCTAAAACATTGCGGGTAGATTCCTCATTGAATCGTTAAAGTCCAATTACAGAGTTCAGAAACTACTTCTCTTTCTGACAGGCTACATAATCGTTTGCTTAAGCCTGTCATTAGGTGTATTCGCCCCGTCAATAATATAGGTTACAAAAAGGCAACTAGTTTTCTTATTATCCTACTCTCTTAAATATTTCTGTGATTCGGACTGGTTGACACTGCAATTTTCCGGCATAAATGCTTAGTTTCACGCCTTCATCAGGTAGGAAACTACCTTGCATTTGGCATTTTCGAATGCCGCTTCTAGAGCGGTACAGGACCTATGGAGTTTCACGTAGAAGTAACCGAACAATGTAGCACCTCATGAGGTGTGGCTTATAATGGTGAAATCTCCAGATGGCCTGTTGAAACACTTCCCCCCCCCCGCACACACACACACACTGTTCTACCAAATAGCCCAAAATGTTGTAGGTGAGAACACTGAAAATCGACTGATTTATGATATGTAAAGATCTTTCGACTGAATTTGAACGGCAGTCACAGGAGGCTACAACTGACCAACCTCTAGTCTGAGTCGGAGTCTAGGAGGTTTGAGAGGTTCGAAAAATTTCAATAACATCTTCGTTAAACATGTAAATGACATTATCAGGTCAACGGAAGTTTGCTGATTTATTCATCTTAAACAAAACAGCATGTCATTTCAACTCTCTTTTCTGGAGCCTTTGTATCCTGCCAAATATATGTAAACCGTACTGGTTCAACGCGCATACGCCCACCTTTCGGGTGAGACCACGAACTCATGTCTCGCGCATGGGGTCAGTAAGACTTGCTTATATTTTACTCGATAATACATTTCTCGTAAGTAAATTTGGAAATTTGCTTTTATGGCACAAGTTTTTTTCATCTGAACGCTCCAGCTTTCTTATCCTTTTGAATTCACAGGTATCAAAGCCCACTTTGGCTTTTAAGGCCAAGTGAAGATCCTAGGACATGGAGGGTGTTATGCAGCCGTACAGCCCGTATACGTTTAGAGAAACAATCAGCAATGTCAACAGTATGTGCTTTGTTTTCAGTAGTACTTTATTTGAATTTATTTGCAATATATTAGGTACTTACAGGGGTCCAACCTACTATTACCAAGACTGAGTCACACATGAAGTTGCATCATCTTTGCGACAGAGCCGCCACACAAGCCGTACGAATCATCTCCAAGTCTTTTGTAAAATTATGATGGCATGCAGCTCAAAACAGGCACGGTACATTTTCTCAGCAAGCATAAAGTGGCAACAAGCTGTTCACCGACAAAGTGGGTTGGAGATACGTTTACCTCCCTTTCTCTTCGTGGCCCACTTATCCACACTTCCCAAGAAAGGTGGAGCAGCGCACCAATAAGTTGTCTTGGGCCTGTTTGGCTGTCCATCAAGATTGTTGCTAGCTTGCAAGCCAAACGTCACCACGTGCAGTGGACTGCATACATCAAGTGACTTATGGGCTAGTGATATGTTTCCACCTCCGGCGAACGCTTTACGATACCATACTGTTGTGACAGTACTATTTGCTTGACTAGTCCAGTTAAAAGTTGTTCGTTCGTGTCGTGGGTATTCGTACATTCGTCGGTACAAAGTGAAAACAAACAGCTTGAAGAAGCTCTTTGTGTAGCTATTCCCGTCAAGTCCAATCAAGAGCAGCTTTATGCGCCAATGCTGTCTTTGACACGTTGTCGACGGAACCGCATTCGAGTATAATGAACGATATCGCGCACACAAACAACGTATGTGGTCGTTCTTTCCTCGTATAAAAACGCCTAATCGATTGGCATCGCATTGCTCACTACTGATGCCAGATGGATGGTCTGACAGCCAAACAAATGACAACAAGCGAAACATTAAATGCGTACCTTGTCACCATAGATGGCAGTCTGGATAAGAATTCTGTTTCCCGGCTGGCTGGAACAGGTTTCCGCTTAGTTCTATGACACTAGGCATACGAATGACTCATCGCATGAGAGAGCTGGAAACTCATTATTAAAGGTATACGAGGAGTACATACTTTGTTGCTTCGTGCAGTGTAGAATAGCATGTTTCCGGACCCTCGGCAGACAGGCAAGTCTGTGAAAGCTTTGATCAATATCCTAACGAAATAATCAGCTCAAAGATGTTTTGTAGTCTTAAGAGTGCATGTCACTTGGGAATTGAGGCAACCGTAGGTTTTTTAAAGAAGTATGCATACAACCTTTTATTAGCGAAAACTATTTCCCAACCTGACATAAAATTGCCAAACGGTAAGTTGACACGATTCCTCCATGTTGTACTACATATAATTATGGAACTAATTAGCAGAGGAGAGTGAAATTACAAGGGTGGTGGTGGGAGGAAAATTGAGCAGACAATAACTAACACTAAATGCAACAGCAAAGATAACGTTACCCTGCCACCCTGCCGACCTAAATCTGCAAGTTCAGAATCAATAATTGATAAGTAACAAAACCGTCAAGGTGAGTAGGTCTGTTCGGCAAACACTGACCTTGGTAGAGACGGTCGCGTCCAAGATGCTTTCCGAAGACGTATTCGGCAATTCTGATTGTGAGTGTGATGTAGGGGTCCCATTGACATCCTGCAAAGGGTTGGTGGGAAAATCCATGTGGTCACGGTGCAGTCTCCATTCTTTTTGATAGGCTAACTGCTGCATATCCTCACACAGAACGACTCCACTCTGTGAGGAACTCAACCCAAAATAGTTTTGTGACGCTGCCGGGCTGCTTTGCAAAGGACTAGTGTCAATACCTTCAGTCTGGAATGTGCTTAGATTTGGGCACTGACTTTGCGGAATGGCCCAGGTAATTAACTCCCACAAAATCAAACTCAGGCTGTAAACATCGGCTCTTTGATATGCTTCGAAGCAGAATGGACTGATGCTGTTGCTGAGTATCTAAAAATATATAAAAAGTGGAAACGCGGGGTCACTGTTAGCAGAATCATCCCTTGGTGCATAATAAAAAACGAAAGCATCAATTTGGGTAAGTTCCTCCAATCACTGGTCGGCGACACACATTTTGATGAGAGAAATGGCACATTTGCACTGAAGTGATGCGTGTAAACAAGGAAGCTTTGCACGTCCCTTTGATGAGATTCCATATATCTGTTGAACAGCAAGTCTACGGGATGTTCACGTGCGTCTGAAGAGTTTTTCAAGAGTCCATTGAGTTGCCCTCCGATTTCCATGACTCGAGGTTGTCAAATTTCCTGTCAGTAAGCCTTCGCAAACGGAACCCGAAAAATTACATATATTGGCGCAGTCACTAAGGAAGCAAGATGAAACTGCACCACTGACATATTTCCCCCTAAACAAGTCCCAATGGATTCGCTCCAAGTTCAGACCTTAACTGCGCTGGCGAACAATTTTACTTGGTTTATTCAACATGAGTGATAAACCATTGGCAATAGGTTGAATTAAGTCAGTTAGACTGCAGAGCAGTAAAACCCCAGGAAGCAAGGTTAACTAAAATAAAGCAGTGGGAACGACATTACCGCCCCCCAGAAAGCTCGTTTAATTAAGCGAAATGCACTCATTTGCGCGCCACTTTGGTCTTCGCGAGAGACATAAGTGAACCCCATCTGAATCCGTCGTTTCTGATATACTTCAGCTGAATGTAGTGCACAAAGTCCGCCTCTTGTCTCGGTTGGTACGATATTAGAGATGATGTAGTATATTTTCTCGGGGGAAACTACCCACAAAGTTGCTGAGAACCTTTCGACAGTCGAGGATCGCTTTGCTCTTCTTGGGACTTGTCACCTAGACAGCCTTCTAGTTGAGTCTCCCGTTAAAACAAAACTGGTGTGCAAATGCGAATACTTTGCTAATTTTGTATCATTTGGGTTCAGGTAGAACACACAGTAGACAGAAACTCGGATACTGCGCCTATCCGATGAGCCCGAAGTAGGGCGAAACCGGCTTTCGAAGGGTGTTAAGAAAACGTGCGAGTAGTTTTCTCATTTCACTACCATTACGATCAACTGGTGATGTTGAGGTTAGTAGTTTCCAATGCTTTGTTAACCTGTTTTGCTATAAGAATACCTAACACCCATAAACACCTGAAACACCTACTGGATTCCACCATTCACATTTTGTCTCTTCATTGGCATTAAGTGCAGTCTATCAGATTATACGAAAATCGCCAGACTCCCTTCTTCTTTAAGTGAACCAGTAATTAAGCGATAACAGAAGCTAATAATGAACACGTTCCTGTTTTACTCTCGTTCAGGATGTTTCTCAGTCTGACCAGATGATTTACTAGATTACTCTAAATGCTTGCAACTCCTCCTCCTTTTGATCGAATTCTCCGTTTTGAAGATAGGACGTGTGACTTGCTGTCGTATCAACCTCAGGCTCCGACTTGTGGGAATTTCTCACTCCGCATTCGGAGTTGCAGATGTGCAGATCCTTTAGGATGACCTTGAAACCGACTGTCGATAAAGGTGCCGTGTGTCGGCAGGGAAGCATCTCAGTGGAGACGGATGCAAGCATTGTAAACGAAGCTCTGTCCTCGTTTGAGAGCGGCTTGTACCCTCTAATGTACCGACTCTGATTAAATTAACTGAGGTGTCAAAAGCGAGTCCAGCGACAGACATGTCGGGACACGCCAAGTTGCTTTGCAGGTGTGTGCATCACACATTCACCCAACACTTAACGTCAAGCTGAATACGAGGCAAACAAATGTGTGCGAGAACGAATGATTTTCAAACGCTAAGCACAAAAGAAGGACCGCCAACTTTTTTTAAGACTTTCACACTGGGACAACGAGCCATTATTGCTCTATTTACCGTCGACTTATTCCAAAGCGTAGCATCCAACGATCAATAAAGTTCAAACATTCCATTGTTGTAGAGTTTAGTCAAGCTCGGTTGCTCAAACAGACCTTCCTCAGGTGGAATTCAACCCAGTCAATTTAGGTAATGTAGTATAATTGCTTATAACTGGTCGGCATTTAGGACTTCTAACTCCAAAAAGCGGAACTGAAACGTCTTCATGTTTTTGATAAACATTCTCCCATAACTTTAGCTCGTTTAGGCTGATTCCAACGAATCCGCAAAGGGTATTTGCAACGCAGTGGGAAAATGTATCCAGTAACAAAAGGTGCGGTGGTTTGGTCACGTGCTGCGTATGTCGAAGCATCGCCTTCCGAAAAGAGTGCTGTATTCCGTGCCCAATTCAGAGTGGTGCAACAGAGGAGTGGTCAAACTTTGACCCAGCATAGGGTTACGAAGGCGATTACGAGAGGCCCGGGCACTATCGGCGTCGTGCAGCTTGGCTAGAAACGAAATAAGATCTGGCTGCTAACTGATGCCTTTGGTGCACAGTCCCTATAGATATTGCCTGAATGAATATTTCGAGCTGTAGTCGTCTTTGGGTGTTCACAATATGCTAGCACTAAATCTCTTCCCTTTTCGTTTTTATCTATTCTCTCTCCGTAACTAGGTAATCGGATAAATTACAGCGGTACTTAAGAGAAACACCAGTTTTGATCACTGTTGATGAACAATCGATGGTGAGGATTTCTTCAAATAAAGATGTGAAGAACTGAATATAAACCACAAAATCGAAGCTACGCCCTCGTCGAAACTATAAATAAGGATTGGGGATTCGAAACGGTGAACATTAACACAGAAATCACTGCCCACAGCCAACTTTGTCAAGTTCAAAAATCAAGCCGCAGACGGTGCCAGTTTCACTTCAGTTTGGGTCAAGCTACTATGCCTTTGTGCTAACGGTTCGACCAAAACAGTTGGTTACCTTCAAATGGAACACCAGAATGACTGCATTATCGATTACGTGAAGTTTCGAATGTTTGTCCTATGCCGAACTCCAGGGGTTTTTGTAGTCTATTAGGTGCAAAATCAGAGTCAGCGCACAATGACTCACTCATGCAGTTTTAGTCCAATGTGATCAAGAAAAGGAATGAGGATATGGTTGGATAGGGGTGAGAACAAACAAGCCGGCCAGAGGGAATTTCGAACTGATCTCTGGGACAGATGAACTGGAACAACAATAGCAAAACAGGCAGGCACCAGGCAGAACAACACAGTTGGCGCCAGTGTCAAAAGCGCCTGAGCAACGAATAGCGCACGACGAATGAATAGCGAACAACGCACGCATTGTACCAGTTTATAAAACCAGTGTTTTTGGAACCGGTTTTTGTCTGTATATGCACCAAAGGTGACTTTGGTTGTGTTAGTTTGCGGACGGGTGGTTGAATGAATGTGTGGAAGGGAGGGGAATGACTGAATAACTTGTCACTTGTCGTTGACAGGGAAACTGGAGCAAAGGCACTAGTTGTTGGAAAAACTAATAAATGGGCTAGCAGAGTTGTTGGTGTGTCAGTGCTCCACCCAGTAACCCATGAATCAACTCAACAGTCCGCCCTTCATTAAGCAAGTAAAGATTGGATCAAAGTTCTCGAGCGCCACCTGAGCAGAACTGTGTCATGTGTATAGATGGGACAAAGATCAGAGTAACTGATTTGAAAAGAAACGTTTTTTTACATGGGATCAACACGTATGAAACAGAAAAGTGAATTTCTTTACTGCAAAGTTTAATGCATCACTGAACATAAAACTATCAAGGTTTTCTGCATGCTGCTAAGGCTGTAGTTCGATAATCAGGAAAGCAAGTAGGGCTACATTGCTTGTATCGGCTAAAAACAGCTGACATTGTGAATTTTTTTAGGTTTCAACGGGCATTTCTTCATATCACAAAAAGCAAACAAGAACGAGTGTGGTTCTACTCACCTCGGGTGCCATATAACGAGGGGTGCTTATGTGTAAACCTCCGACGGGCCACCAGTCCAGCAGTTCGACCTTGTCCAACGTCAGATTTGCGCTGCGTCTTTGAAGTGCCTCAGCTGTAGCAGTGTTAGGTTGCTGTTGAAGTGGTGGTCCACATGGGACGGGTTCACTAATAGGTTCTTCGCTCACTACTTCTGCGTTGCTTTCCTCGGACACGAAAGGAATGACGCTGGGGACCGTAGATTGGTTTCCTACAAACAGCTGTAGTCGAGGTCGCGAAACATATTGCAAGTACATGTCATTCAGTTCCTCCAATGGTAGGGGTAATGGATTAGGTGCGGCGCGAATTGAAAAGCCAATATCACCTATACAACACGTCCAATCTGACTTGACAAAGATATTGGATGGCTTGAGATCTCGGTGTGCCAAGCCTGGTTTACCGCGGGTGCCAGCGAATTCTGTGAAACGGAGTTGGGAAAATACATACGATAAATAACTTGAGCAAGGATTTCATCGGTTGATTTGCTTTGATTGATTGGAACAGTTTCCGGTTGGTACTTTAGCTGGCTGCTAAAGTCCCCATCAGATAGATTTTCATTGGCCATCAGATGGTACCAACATTCTCCACGACAACATCAGCAGTGCACGTAGAAAATATTCAAGCTGAGTGGATGAATGAACCTTAATCAACGCACGCATTAGGGCTACGTGCAATTTAGTTGAAATGGAGTTCTTGTCTGAAGAAATCATGGAGGTTAGTATGGCGGTTAAATAATTGCTCCAGCTTTGCCTGTATTTGTTTGACTACCGATACTAGTTCAATGGGTTGATGGAGTGAGTTGTAAGTTACACGATGCGTTTCCGGATTCGCCTGTCACACTGAACTGCGCCAACGAATCTCGCGCAAAATAGTCAACGTCATGTGCGGTTTGCGCTGAGCCGCGTGCATGAGCAGTTGAAAGACCAGCGCTCGATATAAACCCGACGGAATAAGAACGGAGGGTTAACAAAGGGAAGTAGTTTTCAGGAACGCCGAGTGATCGTCCATATTTGTCAAATAATCTGGAGGCAAATGAACATCTGTAAGCTATGTATGCACAGAGTGGATTGGCGACGCACACTCCCCAAGTGACACACATAGGGCAAGTTGATGATAGTAAAGTCTGCTCACAAACGACCCGTAACATGATGGTCAGATTGACAAAGATAATGTCTTTCCGAATGGTGAAAGAACTATCAACATTTCACATATTTCACAATATTTCGCAAGCACTTAAGCAGCACGGAAAATGAATGACGAGCTGACACTTGAAGGAAATCGAATGCTAACCTACTATGTGTCAGTGATTGTGGGCACTGGTCAGCCTTCTTCGGAGTTGGATGATTATCGAGCAAGCATGTGCAATGCTCTGAAACGCAGTTCTGTAGCAAGTAGACTATGATTGGAACATTTTCCTGCATGCAGCCATCAGGGCCAAGAGAAAGTATAACCTAAACAAGTACAACCACTGATCTCGCTCCTTACAAAAAAGTCGCGCTTCAATCAGTCCGTGAATAATTTGATGAGGATAAAATACATACAATTTGAGTGACCTGTTCCCTAAACTCCCCATTGAAAACGTTCATTAATTGTTCACTACATAAACCTCCATTAAAGCCGGAAACATGCGACAAACTCAGTTGAGAAGCTCGTTTTCACGGTCCACCTGTAAAAAAGTATTGTCAAACCGACATACTTTTGCCTGCGTATTATGAAGTCGGCAAAGACGTTGACTATAAATGTCAGTCGTGTTTGGTTGTTGTAAATAGGGATGAGGGAGAAAACGCTTCCTTGCTCTACGGGAGAACGACTGAAGTCAATCGATCAAAAGCGGAATCAGTGCCGATATACGTGCCGTCCGTCTGTAACATTCAAGCCGTCAGCAACCGGTTCGCTTGAACGTTTCCTAACCGTGACCGATTCCAGTGCGCCTGTCCACAAAAGCGCAAATAGATGTAGCGTTCTGTTGGTGTGCATGTTACCCAGTGGGACCGGTTGAAAGCAACCAACTAAACCGAGCAAACACACAGACAAAAAGTAGGCTGGTTCCCTGGTGTCACTGTCATTGCATATATGGTTTTGGAAAATCCTGCAACGAAGTATTCGTGCCTCATCACCAGGTGTTACGAAAAGTATCCCGACGTGGATGTCAGCTGACACTCTCAGGGCAACTAAGACAGGTGACTGCGATAATGGACGTCACAACAGCTAATCAAACCGGTCAGCATTTGTAGGGCGGGAAAATGGACAAACGTAATGAGGGGGGGCACTTGCGTCCGCCAACGTAGAAGGAATTCACAAGTTTTTCAGTCTGAGCATGTTTCTGGTCATTTAATTGCTATTCGGAAGTTTAAGCATGTTAGTCGCATTCTCCCTTCTGAAAAGATTCTACAGTAAACGGGGTATTTCCGAAGGAACCACCACTGCTTTCTGAAGTACGAGCACAAGCTTAAAAATGATCAATTTTCAGGTATCATCAAGATATTTGAAAACCACAAAAGAAGAATATATGGAGGGATGCTTGATTTTATCTGATCAATTGCACCTAACTACCTTCTGATTCCAAGTGTACAATACTACTTTTGCATGAATATGATGTCCAGGTGTTCTCTCTAACGGACGTTGAAGAAGCCTTTCGGACATTCGTGAGGTTTGGTAATTTGTTGGAATATTGGTAGCTCGGGTGCGTTAGTTGGTAATTGATCAGGTCGCTGTTGATCTGTTCGCCGAGCTTGGCAATTGACTTGCAAACGTTTCGTCACCATTCGAGGAGACACCTTCAGTGCGCACATCTTCGGCGCAATGAAGATGTCTCCTCGGATGGTGACGGAACGTTTGCAAATCAATTGCCAAGCTCGGCGAACAGATCAACAGCCACCTGATCAATTACCAAATTCGTGAGGCTTATTAAACATAGGTGTGGATTTGTTGTAAAGCACCTTAGGTTGAAATGTGCCCGTTTGAAAACTCGAGTTCAATTCACGGAATAATGTCAGGGGTGGAAATAAGATGTCCATCTATAGTATCACATCATTATTTGTCCTCAGTAGAGTTAACATTAACTCCAGTATCTGAAGAAGTCGTTTGCGATGCACCTTTCACATTTACATGGGAGGTCCCCATGAGTTACATTCTTCTACATTCTTCACTGTCATACATTTCTGCAAATGATTCTAGGGCCAATCAAGTCGGTCAACTTTTTCCACTTTTTCACTTTTGTAACAAAAGGCTCCTTGATCTTGTGCAACGATGAAGCATTGAAGCTTCAGTCATATCTCACTGAATGGCATTCGGCACGAAGTCAGCGTCTGTTGTCTGTAAAACGTGTTGTGGAATGGGTGTTCTGACTAGTTTTGTGCTACAGATTGACACAACCACAAGCTCAGTAACTATAAACAACGTATTCTTACTATCCCGTCCTTACATTCAAGACATCTCTCATTGAAAGCTCGAATCATTCTCAGCTGGAAAACTCAGCATATGGATTTGAAGACTTTTGCTGAAACCGTTAGTTGAGGCGTTCATGGCATAGAAGCAGCATCACGGAGATATTATAAGCTTAACAAGTCTGTCTGATAATTCAGGCTAACGGGTTTTCTTGCATCTATCTTTTGGCGTTTGGCAGTACCCCAAGAAATGGTATGATAGCCTAGTTCTGAACGGGATAGCCAATGCTCCCAATGACTAGCTCACTATGGGGGCCTAGGAAGAAACAAAAGGTTAACTATTGGGAAGATTGTTAGTAGCTCAGATGGGTTAGATAGTCGTTGGTAGGTTTACTGAGTTGGGCAGTTCGACTGCTTACGTTTCGTCATCATTCAAGAAGACATCATCAGTGCACTGCTAGGTAACGGAGTGAAGCGTAACGGTGCGTCCGTATTTGTATGCTGAGTAGCCGTGGGTGTGGGTTAATATTCGTGCTGCAAGCCTGGGCACGATCTCCGATCACGATCGGGCGGTTTTACTGGCCATAAGTTCAATATGGAAAACGCGAAAATCTGGGCATGCAAAGGCACAAGACGAGAAAGGGAACTTCTGGAAGCATGGTACTCCACGACGGATTAGATCAACCAATACGCTGAACTGGATCCGATTTATGAATCACTGCGTGCAAAGGACCAACATGTCAACCTGAAAACTCAAAGAGAGCCTATCAGCGGATTAACAAACCAAGACGCTGGAAACTCCTTCCAGTTACGTCAGCAACGGTCAGGAAGTAGAATCCCGGAAGGTCAAGGACAAGGGTCACTCGAACACTGACCAATGAAAGACAGCAGGGGAGGTCAAGTTCGAAGGTCACGTGGTCGCCGACCAATCAGGAAACAGGATAACAGACCAATAGAACCCTCTAACCGAGCAATTAGTAGCGATCGGAGATCGGCCGCAGCTAGCAGCACGTATATTAACGCACATAGAGCGCTAAGCTCCACTCAGCTAACTAACAGTGCACTGAGGACGCCACCTCGGTTGGTGGCGGGTTGTTTACAAGTAGGCTGCTCAGCCATGCGAACAAACCAACGACTGAAAGATGGAGTTCCAGGACGTCGAAGTTCACACAGAGGCTCGAGAAGGCCCGTTGCTACTGAACGCAACCCACCTTAACGGCTTGTGTCAAGGTACAATGCTGGTAATGCCTGCATCAACTGATGCACACCGTCCATTCGGACAAGCATTTTGGTACATCAACAACCGTTAGGACCAACTGCCTGAGAATTACGGAACTGAAAATGAGTCATGAAGTTTGTTAGACCAGGACAGTTGCCTCGATAGCTAAGGGCACACAAGTGTTTAAAATACCACTGATGTTCTGTTGTTCAATGAGTACTTAATGTAGCCAAGCTCATGGCGACTTATGGGTATTCAGAGTGTTTATGAACTTCCATTTTATGATTAATCAGGCACAATAGGGGCAATCGACATCTACCCCTTGAGCATGTGAGGCTATTTCTTCAATAGCCAAATGCTCAGTGCTGTTTGTCCTTTCAGTCTAAAGTTAGAGTACCGCTTTTCTCGTCGGGGAGTGCCAGGGACCATCAAGGACCAGCGGGGTATTTGGGTATATCTTAGTTTGATTCTTTGGGTGGACGTTTTACGCTCAAATGGAGTGTATCCAGGGAGTGACCTGTCAGAGGAGATGCTCCTAATATTTTACCGTACGGTGCCTCTCGAGTTTCACAATAACCTGGCTTAAAAATAGATTATGACTTTCAACCCAGTGGTGAAGCCCGATTCTTATATACTCCCGAGTTGTATGCATATTTATTTCATTTATTCTATCAGTACTGCCTTCATGACTAAAAGTAAGTCTGTGACTGTTAAACAGATTTTCTTAAAATTTCGAAAGCTAGTTTCCAAGCCCTTTAATTACAGGTCACAATTTGTTTTGGGCACTGTTTCACTAGAAAACATATACGTTGTAGACTGGGGATGGAACTTTTACTTCGAATTCCTAATTTTCAGGTCCAACATGAATAGCGATGGGGTAAAATCTAATTATATGGTTGAAGGTAGGATAACGTATCACAGTGCTTCTCACAAGAAAGTGTCTCCCCAAAGAGTGAGTGCTTCCAATGTTAGGATGAAATGGTATTTTTCCGAGATTATCTGTAGTATGCAACTTCTGCGGTAGGTAAAAAAAAAACAGTTCCCTCCGTGAAGGGGTTTAGAACTCACCGGGATATGAAATGTTCCTTCCTGATAGAGCATTGGTGTCAGTAAGCTGACGTATGCAGACAAGAGCTCGTTGGTAGTAACCACTAGTGATCCACCAGCACCGCCTGTTTTGTTGGTCAGCCGACCAACCAGGAAGCACATCATAGTGGTCATACGTAGGACAGAGACAGGATCGCTTGGTAAGGACACTACATATGGTCAGTGTGTGAGTTAGTGATGTGGCAATAATAGGCGCAAGGCTCTACCCTAAATGCACTAATATCTACAGTGGTGACCGAATTGCAAGATCTCTGTACCCTGTTATCCTACAGACAACAATGCTGGACCGAGCAAATCGGGGTGGACTTCCTCATCTATTCATGAGTCTCACATTTTTTCACCAAATGAGAGTTTCGTACGACGAACGGCTGCCACCCAGGATAGGCAATTCGAAGAAGATGGCGATCTGGTCAACTATGCCGAAGTGTAATTTCGTGGTTATTGGAAAGTATGATGCACACTACACCCTTGACTACAGAGCAGTGAGACCGAAAAATTTAAGTGTTGTCCCCTTAACATCTTTTGGTTTGGAGATATATTGTTATTATCACTATTGATTGAGTAAACCACTTACGTGAAGGGATGAATCGTCCATCGAACCGCTGAGAAGCGCTCTACGTTTAAAGCTTGTAAGAAGTACTTTTGGTCTTGTCTCGTTTCATTTCTCATAGTGACCGTAGTGGCGTAGTTTCTGGTTTGCTCAGCCTAGGAGCAGAACTCCTATATGAGAGTACCCTTAAACGTGAAACAGATTACAAGCAAACGTGACTGCGTCGAAAAAAGACGCTGGGGACAAGCTCGTGCGTCTTCTTCATGATGTTGTGAGGTATCGGTAGATTTCAAAATATAAGTTTCCGGATATTCCTTAGTCAATTCGTATGCTATACGGTGGTGAAAGTTGCGTCAAAAACAGGGAAGAACTAAAACTGCTGAAACTAAGAACTAAACCACTTCACATTATGGAAATTGAGGAACCAATCCGTCGCTGAAATCATCAACAATCACGCTAATGAACGCGCTGAAGGTGTGATTTTTATTCAGTTTCATCTTTGAAAGTGCAACCCCATTTAACAAGAATCCTAAACAAGTATCCTAAGCCTCAAACAAAGAGGTCATTCGTACATCAGAAGTCGGACGGTTTCGCTGTTACCGTCTCCCAAGGCAATAACATTTTCTCACTCCCCGTTGGATTAGTAAAGCCATCCCTGAATGCTTTCCCCCCCATGCCGTTCATAAATTCTCTGGGAAAATTTCTTCGATTATATTATTGAAAGCCCATGGTTCCCAAAAAGGAAGTTCTTCAGGACTGGCCTCAAGGATTTGCGAGAGCCATGGATGTGCTACTGCCTAGAATGAACAGGATTTCAAACGGTTGCAGACAATATTCGCTGAATACGGGAAGAGATTACAATGTTGTTTGGAGTTGGTGGAGAGCTCTGAAAGTGTTCACTGATTTGCGATGGTAGGCAACGCATCAACACTGCTGTAAAAAGTGGAAATGGCGTCGTATTTTCAAATAAATCTGTGGTACTCAAGCCAAAGAAAGATGAAGATACAAATCCGACTTCAAACACTGCAGTCGATAAATATAATTCATGGACCACAACTCTAAGGCTACCTCAGACATTTTGGTCAAATGAGAGAAGATTTTGTGTTTGAAGCTTCCGCTCTGAATCAGACTTTAAATTCGTTTCTGTGGCTAGTAGCTACTGAGAATCGACTGGTACATCCGAACACTACAACCAGTACTGACATTTTCGTCAGTACTGCTCCCCATCCCCTCCGTCTGCTCCAAGATGACGAATGTCAGCAGAATGTCTGATGGGTAATTATTACCACAATCCCCAGCTCTTTTCGAACACAGCACCACCAGCCATAATCTGGGGTACCAATAGATTGTGGACAAACACACAAAATAAATTCTCTCTATTGTGTTGCGCACAATCCAAAGCACACGGAGGGCCAGACACACAGATGTTCCACCTGACTTCGCGTCCCTAGACCACCCACAGAAACGTGCCGGTTACAAGCCAGAGTAAAACTACCAGGTAATCGCCGATCAAGGTCCCGGACTTCTGCTAGTGTGCCAGCGAACTGTGACCACCCACAGCTAGGGATGCACGTGTACATTATTCTCACACTGCACTACGGTCATCAAGCGCACATCGACAGGCGCTGACAGCCCATTAAAGAATACAGCGTGAAAGTTGTTCGGATGGCAATGGCAATAGATTTAGACGGTAACCAACTAATTGTTTTGGTTGGCCATTCGCTCGGACGCTGACTAGTCCATATATGAAGTGATTTCAGTGTTTGATTGAATTGGAAATTGTCTGACGCTTCCCAACTAGGTGGTCCGGTGAGGTGAGGGAGAGAAGTGGTCTGTGGGTGAAAGTAAGTCACTCGGAAAGTGTGCCCCACGGAATCGGAGAGATCGAGAGACATTCGACTTTCCAAATGTGGGCAGGCGAATCGTGAATTTCACCCACCGTGGACATAAATAGACCGGATGCACTCAACCAACCCTCAAGTGAATGGGGAATGACAGATCGGAATAAACGATCTGCCAATCAGTGAAAAGAGATGCGCCAGAAAGTTAGGGCGTGGCTGAGCACAAGGTTTGCCTTGGTATGAGGCTGTCGCGTAGACTGGGAAGGATGAATAATGAGGTGGACTGATGGGCGTTGGGGGTTGAGAGAACTCATGCGAAGCGAATGGACTAAGTTAAGGAAGGGAAGAACTGAACCTCCTTACATAACTGGAAGTGCACATTAACCGTGTAGATTCAGAGATTTGTCTGTGAGTTAGTGTAGGTTGTGAGCGTGTGGACAAGGAGCTATTAGTGTCTACCATTTGAAGAGTTGAATTGTTTGCTCAGGAAAATACTTTTTTGCGCTTCTTAACACCGTTTTACGGCGGCACAGCTACACCGCACCCGGACCCTTTATCTAGTAGGCGACCTTATGTTTTCGAATCTCGATCCACGTCGCCATTTTGTGCTGGAAACAAGCGCCAACCTACGGCAGCTCTATTAAGTTCGTTTTCTATTTCTGTTGACCAGTTATATCTGCTGGATCCCTTTGGTAAAATGCAAACCTTCTTGGAATATAATCCGCGGTCTGAGTGCACATAATGCACGAACCAAGTGGGTTCAACCTACTTCAAGGAACGTACACATTCGTATTTCTTAAGCATTGTTCAGTGTAACCCAGTGGTGCTAGTAACATTCGCTAATAATCTTGCTTCTATGACTACTAAAGCCGATCCACTCTTCCGCCTCGTTGTTACTGTTGACGTTGCATTTTGTTCAGACTTTTTGACAAATAAAAATAATCGCTTCACAATTAGGATTTGCTAGCGAAGGGAATGCTGATAGTTGGGTTGTGTGGATCATTGCTGCACTGAGTAATTTGGTTTCAATAATTTTATCACCAAACGAGGTGACATGGTCAGTGTGTTGTACGCTAGTCGCGTGTCGTAATGCAACAAGGCACTGCGGAGTGGGCGTTTTGAGACGCATCTGGTCATATCACTTATTATCTTAAAAAGATCGATACAAGCAGTTCTCTGAAAACGACGGATAGTGCCTTCCCCTGTCACACGTACTTGGGCCCGTCAAGGTAGCCGTGGTGACAGCTGTGAGGACCGTTTGAAGAAGCATCCCACTGGTCAGATGAATGTCTGGTTCAGTCATGTTAGTGCAATGGGACATGTGAACTGACCCATTAGCTGTGTTATCGCTGTAAAGCATAAGTAAATTTTTCCAGAAGTTTGAATTTTAGGCACAGGTGACTTTTCAGATCCGAGAGACAACCGTCTTAAACTCGCGGAATTTTCCTGAAATTCATGTGTTTCATTAAAACAGATGATTAGTTGACCTGCCACAACACTGATATTAGTAAAGTTTGTGCAAAAGTTGCAAAAGTGATCCGAACTTTCAGCTATGCAAACAGGAAATTTTTCGGCTGAGAAATTCAACCAGGTACGTGTAAGCTGATATGCCGTAGCAAAATAGTCAGAATCCCCCAGGCCTTTTTCCGTCCGACCGGCGCTGGACTAGCTGCCTGCTGCTGTTTCGGTTCAGAAGCGCCCATCGAACCATCGACACTGCACAGTATTCACCACTACCGCACGTTGCGACACTGTTCACTCGAGCTGAACCCATTAGTCTGCCCTGTCATGCCTTGCATTAACGGTTTCGTTAGGATGTTCAGGAGCAGGGCTTGTGATACAAGCAGGGCAAATCTAGTGTTTCCACGGTTGTGTGAAATGCAAATAACGCAACGTGGAGCAGCGGTAGACTACTAGCGCTAAATCGGTGCGACAAACTATTAATTCGTTGTGAAATCCAGTTTGACTGCGAATATTTAATATGAGTCGTCCATCCATCGATGTCGGTGCTACGTAGCCTCACGTAATCTGTGGTTCTGAGACAACCAGAAACACTGGCAATGGAGTTCTACATCATTATAAAGTGCCGGGTCGACAGAGTTGTAGACATATTCCACGGATATAACCATCAGTGCACGTGTCTCGCGGACCCGGTGACTGTACTGGTTGACCGTTTAAGACTTCCTGTAGATCCTTTACTCAGGCTCATCCCTGTTGCCGGTCGCGAAATGCAGATAAAAGGGAAATATATCATCCCAAATGGAAGTATCTAGGTGAAACATCCTCTAATGCAAGCCATCTCGGATTTGTGGACCACTAGGTAGGTGTGCCAAAAGATGTTCATTGGGGTCAGTAGAAAATCCGGTATAGGGAAAACACTGTTAGTCGTGCTTGCATTGAGACCCGCGTCAAATGTATGGGACCATGCTTTCTCATAAGTCCGCTAACAATGACGGAATGCTGCGATTTTCTGTCAGCAGGCGCTCAGTACATCACGAAATAAGAAGAGGATGACGTTGGGCCAATGAAAAATACACGGGCACAACAAACTTGTAGAACCAGCTCAGTCGTGTCGGAGTAGTGTCCAGTGGTGTATGTCGGTGTATGCCGCTTTAGATTTGAGGGCGGAGGACATCTTAGCCAGCGATTTTTCATTCTCATTCTACAGCAACCATCTGTTTAGTTTCGAAATTTAAATTTGTACACTCAGTTTGACTGATGCTTCCTCAGTCCGGCTATGACCTCCCCTGCTGGTCAGTGAGTTAGGCAGTCTAATAGTTTCTTTTGACGGAATAGAAGCCATCGACTGACGAGTTCAAAAGTTTGAATGGCCCTCTGTCTTGATGAAATATCTTGTCCTTTTGTTCACACCTGAGGGAGGTAGCAATAACTGATTATCCAATTACTAAATATTACATCTTGTAAGTACCAGCACCAGTCATTACTTATTCACCAATTTTGTAGACGGCCAAAACCAGCAACAGTGACAGTAGATTTCTGTAGGAATGTGATGCTTCCTTGATTCGGATCCGTTTGTGAAAGCATTTCTCTAGACACCTGGTGATGGTGTAGCTTCTCTGTTGACAATATGTGACAGAGAATCCGTTTCAGTACATGCGATAATGAACATGAGCCAACTTCCTCATTTTGTTGTACTCCTTAATGATTCCAGCCTTTCCCACTTATCGAAGCTCGGATGACCGCACTAAAATCACGTATTGTTTTCATTGGTATCGGCGCCCGCAACTCTGTAACGCACACTTGGACAGTCATAACTACCAACCGTCGGGCAAAGATGAGTTTTTGGTAACATCTTCCGAAGACCTTCTCAGAACATGCTTCGGTAGTAATATTCTGAAGAACTACATATCAGTGGACAGGGACTTATGCAAAGCTGTTGAAAAGTCAGTTTGTTTTTCTGCCAATTCGCAGCATTAAAGTAGCACATCTGAGGTATTTTCCCGACCTAGATAGCAAACCCACATGTATTTTGCGGTAGGGCTACGATTTTCTTGCTCCTCGGGGGCATACCAGTGTGTTATTGTTGATCATGAAGTCTACCAGTTTCCTCAAACTTGTTTTCAAGATAAGCCAAAAGATTTCAGTACCAAATTGAACCAGCACCGGGATGACGAATACCGTCTATTTTGTTCTGCCAAATTCCCTCACAGGAAAGTGAAATTCATAAGAGTGTTTAGTTCATGATGTTCTGGTGTGAAAAAATAAGTAGAAATGCATTAGTTCCAATACGGTAGTGTTATGGGTGCATCTACTTGTATCAAAGCAGCCTGCAACATGAAGTTGGTCGTTTTCTTGACGGTAAACACAACTCATAAAGTTGCTGAAAATTCTCTGACAGCCCACAAACAATTTAGTTCCTCTTAGAATTCAAAGGTAGGCGCAGTGTCCAACTTTCCGTCAACCTTATGTTCTACTTGAAAATCAAATAGCATGCAACAGGTGAAATGAGCTCATTTGCCGGGAGACTCACCTGAATTCCAGCTTAATCTCTCGTTTATGATGTTCTTCATAAACAGGAGGTTCTGCTGGGATTCAGTCGAGCCTCCTATTAACACCGGATTAATTCGCAACTGAACGTACATCGCCAATGATATTGATAATGCATTTTGCGGAAGGATAGGGCTTGCAGATGTCGAACTCGTGTTGTCGTTCTAATGGAAAGGAGTGTTTGCACTATGCCAAACATATCAAACGGCCATAGACGATTTGGCTCATTAGAGGTGTTTCTGAAAGTGACGTCTACAATGTGGTTTGGGTCTAGATAGAACGTATGTATAGAGTGTATAGCCGGTTGAAATGTTTTGGATCACTGAATGCTGTGTATCTAGTAGTTGCCGTCCCCACGGCGCCTGACACACATGCCCTGGCATATACCGGTGTACTCAACATAAAAGTAAAGTTGTCGTAGGGGTTGTTTACCGAATCAGTCGAAATGAAGTAATCCATCAAGTCTACGCTCCAATACCCGCTTGAACGTGCACTGCAGTCTCATGTGATTAGTAATAGTGGACGTTACATGAGGATTTTGAACAGAATATATAAGGCAGAATACGGGCAAGAACTTTGGAAAGCGTTTGATCTATTTGACTTTTAGGCACTTGCCGATTCAGTAGATGTAATCCCAAAATGAATGCCACTCGTTTCCAGTCGGTCAAAAACCAGCCATGGGTTCGAAGTTCAGTGTAGTCATGTGGTTTTTCTGAGGACTTTTTCGACTTTTCATCTACTTTACAACCCAAGAAAGCTAAATTTCGTTGTGTAGATGAATTTTTGTGCGCTAATTTACCTGCAGAATAACATGAAATATAGACTATGCAAGTCGTAGATGAAAAACAAGAATTTTGTGGGACTGATGGTAGCTTACTTCATTTCAATGACGGCTGATGTGTCTTGACAGTTTTGCTACGACTATGTTCTTACCAATCGAGTGGGTATTGCCAACACAAAGTCAAGTTTTGGTGCACCAATAGGTAGGTGGATTTAGGTAACCTACACAGCACCACATCATTACCCTGACTGGCAAAACAGTCCGCAAAATATTGCCAGGGAATACTTGCAGGCCTTTGTGCGTAAGCGTTATCCACTTCGTGCCAGTTCAGTGGTTAATGAGAAGTCAGCCAGTACAATTAGCAGCCTGTCCTCAGACACAACAGTCAGAACGACCAAGTTTTGAGGAAACCGGGAAAGCGAATCCGAATCTATGGTTCTATTGCTATTCTTTTTATCAGTATTCCGCCATTCCCGTAGTGTTCACAGATCGCACTAAGTCGTATGCCAGATGGCAATTATTTATCCGGTGCGTGGTATGCTTTGGATGTGTTTTAGCCAACCAAGCACGTCTTGTAAACATTAATAGTTCGGGTACGGACGGTTCACTCGCACAACCAGTGGCATGCGGAACATATCCACTTCCAAGCACGTTAAGACGCCTATCGTGGGAAATGGAAAAAGCTGTTGATCACTGGCATAGATATTCTGTGTTTGCCTGATCCATTCGTCGACTTCCCGCAGAAATGAGCAAGTTCAATAATCATAACAACCAATACCAGCGAAATTCGTATGCAAACGGAAGGTAGTAGGACTTCATGCTGAAAAAGACCTGTTCTCACAACAATGGTGAGGTTTCTGTTAAGACGTATAGTGCCCAACAAGGTCTAATATCTATTTTGCAGTGCGCAGAACTTGATGATGAATCTAATCAACACGAGACGGAGACTGACTTTGATAGGTGAGGTTCTTTGGAGTACTAAAAGTTACCCCTGGCACGCAGTCAGTAGTGGCATTTTACTGCTCACAAGCTACAGAATGCAGTGATGCTTCGTCTTGTGTAATTCATCTGAAGTGTGTAAAATGCACAAGTTGTTTTGGGATTTAGGTACGCCAAAACCGGAAACAATAGGAAAAATGAAAAAGAGGGACCAGCATCGATAATGCTGTTCTGGCGACCGCTGACAGACTCACCCGAGTGCAAGAAGCACAGTCCTTGGGTTATGCTCATTGCCAGACGCATAACAATCTTGAGCATCAATTCATCAGTTGCCGTCAAAAGTGGTCCAGATCGACTTCCGTCCCTTCGAACGAGTCGGTACACTCGTTGCACACTTTCAGACGCGTCATTTTCTTCACTGCTGTGATCAGTGGAATAGGAAATCCAATGATTCTGGTTCATCAAGTCCTTTAGTGTGCCCCAGTGGTGGAGTTCTCCTATAAGCATGGCGCATAAAGTGGGGGTTTTGAAAATCGATTGCACAGCTGCCACCTCCAAAGCAGTCTTATGTAAATCTTGTGGGTAGCAAACCCAATCAGCCGCAAACAATCCTTGAATGCTCTGATGCCTCAACAGCATGGAACGGTACGCATTTGTGGTTCGACGCCAAACACTTTGAGCTAAGCGATCGCTGGAATGGAACACTTTCGCCAAAATTGGTTCGCCACGCCAAGTACCTGGAACAGTAAATGCAAATACAAGCCGTCTTAGTTTGGCCGCTGTAGATACGATTGCAATCACTGTACACATAAGCTCTGCAACATTACGTGAGGACCCTGTTTGGTCGAACAAAACTCTATAATTCTGATACCAATACACAAAAACGTGTTCAACTAACATGAGCAAAACTTCATGTAAGCAACGAATTTTAACTGAAACTTCACTGAAGACCTACAATCGAAGAAAAGAAGAAAAATGACGACGAAAACATTTATGCGGTCAAATTTATTTATGACAGCAGATTGGTCGCTGAGTGTTGGAAGGCTAGTAATAAAATTCGTTGACAGCAGAACTCTCTTCAAAAAAGTCCTGATATGCATTGTTCTGTCTGGACATGTGCTTTCAGTAGACACTGAAAAATTAGTAATAGCTTCATTCTTGCTAAGGCTTACAAGGCAGTTCATGACGACACAAAAATCAGCACAACCCTATTACTGGCAGCGATTAAAATATCGCAGTCGACATTAACACAAGAACGTCAAAGTCGATTTTTAAACATCTGTACCTTTTCGGATATGAGTGTTAGCCCTTATAAACTTGTTGACTTTAGCTGGCCTCTGTGAGCTATCCGAATTTCACCAATGGTCCTTATTTACTTGACTTTTAACAACAGTGTTATCTTGAATTTCTTATGCGACAGCTGAGCGGAAAAGCTGATGGATTGTAATTATCAGGTAAATTTTGCTTAGACATCAAAGCACATCATAATTTATGTTCAGATCGTAAACTGACCGAGACACATAACCTGATACTCCGCAGCGAAATGGAAGGAACAGGACACGTTTTTGACCATGCAATCAGGATTGCCTCAGTTTGTTGCTACCGTTTTGGTTCTGAAGCCTCCATCAACTCCTCCATCCTGAATGGCATTCTCTCCTGTAGCACACTCACAATGCTGTCCCTTTTTATCGAGCCGGTAATGCATGTAGGCAATATTTTTGTCACAAAATTAGGCTCTTCAGATTCAGGGCTTGTTAACTCTGAATCAGCAGCTCGAGGGTTTCCACGGGCGTAGGTTATACTGAGTAATGTGCTGGCCTGTATAGGGACGACATTTGAGTAGGCGCACGGGAAAGCGTAACCAACCCGACATCAGCTCTTCTTCTGATGACTAGGAAAGAGTGAATTGAAACGTACTTGAACTACTAACTCGCTGTACAGTCTGGTCTGGATGTACTACTTCAATATGAGAAATCCACCTACCCACAAACTAATATTTTTGAAATTCAAACAGTCCATAGTTCCCGGAGAATTGATATCCACACCAGACGCAAAAAGAAGCCGGATGAGCTGAAATCGAGTCCAAAATAAATCCGCGGTTACGCATTTGCGATGAACCTGATGAACAAGCCGTTTGAATTGTTTCGACCCACAGGCCTATCCTCATTACCACTTGCAGTCGTCAGCGACTTCAGAAACCGAAGCAGCGCATTATCTAATGCATTCAGTACTATATTTTACGTACGGTGGTGTCAAAGGGCTATTCAAAGGGTTTGTTTTGATTTACGCTAAAACTATGGCAATCCAAGAATTGTTTGACTACTTTCTGCACTCTGTATGCATTCCTTTCAAGACCATACACCCACAGTGTACGTCAGTAGCAGTGCTCTTATGAGTTATGAGTCGGTAAGTAGGGATATGTGAAACTTCGCAGAACAGCTTCAAAGGCTACTCTATAAGCGTTGCAACTTCCTCGTACCAGGGCAGATTCGGGTAGCTACTTACACATAGCATATTTTTCTAGGGGGCTGGCCATAAACTTTGAGACTAATCTCCCATAATTTGCTCTCAAGGTATGAATGAAAAAGTCGGCAAAGTCGACCAAAGTTTATTTCGTCCTGCACGGTCGTTTCACTTAGAAGCAATCTGGAAACTCAAGAAAACCGATGCAAGAATCGGAGGGTTATTCATCTGCCATTTGTAAGGTTGACCAGACATGAGTTTACTGTTCACTCTGGGTAGAATGAACTACTTCAAGATGACTTGTCATCTGGAATTGCGTCCCTCCGCTCAATCAAAACCAGGCCACATACGAGCCTCGCTCTATATGTCGCCATAACCATTTCTCTGGTGCATCACTCCATTGGCTATATCATGCTATCTTCAGACAATGCTAACCTCTGACGTCACTGAGTCAGACAATCATGTGATCAGTGCGACGTTGTTTTTCAGACAGCGATGGCAGCTTGGTCACGGAGGTTATTCGTGGTCAGCAAAACTAGATGAACGTGTCCCAGCAGCGTGTCAAACTAACGTAACAAACTGTTCGCTGCTTTACCCAAACAGAAGTAAAACAGGTGAATTAGTAAATATTCACCAATGGTAGTAACTTTTAGAGCTAATAAAATGTGTTCTCTTTGATGAGGGTGTCCACTTAGTCAGTCGCCAAATAGCTGAAACCGACCAACAACCATGGATTTCTTGCCAATGGCAAACTTAAGTTTGTCAATATATTTCATCCTAGACGTAATACACTACTCACAAGGTTACTGAAAACTCTTCGACAGCCCACGATAGGTTTCGGCCTTCTTGGAGCTCATCAGGTAGACACAGTGCCCGCATTTCCGTCAACTTTATGTTCTACTTGAACCCAAATTGCACGAAATTAGCGAAATACAATCATTTGCATATCAATTCGGTTTGAAATCATATACCTTTAACTCGAGCTCACGACATAGTCAGTCGCTTCGGTCCCGACACAGGAACACCGAAGCCTTCTTTTTCCTGGATTACGAGTTTTAGATACTTGCATCTTTGCAAATTCTAGCGTTAACTGTACTATACATGCGAGGCAGATAGTCCTATAGCATGTAGAGCACGTGTTATAACCAGCGTAACTTATGAATCGTGAGTAAATCGCTTATCGTGGAAATTTTTTTCCTAATACCGTCTGGCGTACCTCAGAATTCCTAGTCCGATGTTCCCACCGAACCCGACCAATGCTTCGGAGACACCGATGGTCAAACTTTGATAGCTTTTGTACGTCCTCTGCGCTTAGAGGTCACGCCTCTGATCCATAAAGCACTATTCATCACACCTTTGTGATGTGTACTCTGCCCTTGACAGACAAACTGACGTCCCTTCGGTACCATACGTGACGGAGTTTGGCAAAAGCTGACCTGGCCTTCCCGACCCGAGAAATAATATCGTCTCCAGCCGGTCTACCAGGACTTATAAAATCGTCCAGGTAAACAGATTTATCTAGCACGTCGACTGGTTCGTCTGCAAGCATTAGGTTTGGGTTTGGTCCCAGCCAGTCTTGTAGCACTTCACACTCTGCAGGTATGAAGCGGATAGCCAACCGTCCGGAGGAATAATTTTGATTAGATAAGATGATTTGCATGTCTGAAGGATCTGAGCCAAGGAGCGCATTATCGGCCGCATATTCAATGTCTGTTAGTGAACCCCCCAGGAGCAGTTCGGTCCCCGAATTTTCAGAAACAGGCAGCGAGATTTCAAGCAGCGCACCAATAACAAATTTAATGACGTACTGATCTCAGGCGAAAGCCTGCTGTATAATCCCACGCACCAACAGGATTTTGTGTACAGTGCCCTCATAATGGATATAAATTTGGAAGGAACACCTCTGGTCGTCAAATATCGCCAAGGTTTCTGACGATCGACAGGGTCAAATGCAGACTTTTGAAAGAGTGACGCCGTTCGAGAACTTGCCTCGAGGTAAAGATGTGGCCAATGCAACCTCAGCCACGGCGAAACTCTGCTTGATTCTCACCAACCTGTCTCCCTCGATATTCTATCAACCTGAGCAAAATAATGCCAGAGAGCACCTTGGATGCAACGGATATCAGGCTGATGCCACGTTTGTTTTCGCATGACGTTTCGGGCTCTTTTTCGAGACTGTAATCACTGTTGAGGCACTCCACTTCACTAACGTCCTGATTTCTTCCCAAATCTTCAGCGGTAGGATCGTCAGATTGTTCACCAGCGCTTCACCTTTTTTGAAAATTGCGGGACGCGCACCATCCAGGCAGGGTGCCTTGCCGCCTCGCCGGAATGACATCACACGCTGGATTTCCGTTGTTAAAGAAGCTGGCATTCTATTCAGGCTTGCTGGGTTCTTCCGGAGGTTTGTGTCAAAGGAGGCTATCTGAAATGCTTTAAGGGTGTTCAGTCCGTCGCTCAAGATGACGAACTTGCAATCGACTTGCCGCTCCGCCTTCTTCGCTAATAAATGTCTTCTTTTGACCGGCTGATCGAGTCAGCTGAAACAGGACGCTAATGCTGCCTGTAGCGAAAATCTTTTCCATCTCCTGGGCCTTCGCAATTCATTAGCGTTCTCCGCCAGCCTTCAGGCCCTCAGTTATCCGGTGTTTGGGGATCTACAGGAGTCATCATGATTGCTTGTTGCTGTTATGAATTTCCTGACAGCAATAAGATATGCTGATTTCGATGAAATCCACTTCTCATTCGAGTCGGATAGCTTAGAAAGACGTTTCTAAAAGCTGATTGCATTCCGTCTTTAATTCTTCTTCGTTCAACCTCCAACTGGTCTTTATCATCGGCATCAATTAGCGTTTTCCGTAGCCTTCCAACCAAAGGAACTCGATATCGTTGAACTACTATAAATTGCTGTAGTTGATGAACGGAGTTGCTCTGCATCGGCATACGTAGTGCTGATGGAAAGTGAAGTGATAACCGAGCCCGGATACTTCCATGACCTGAGTCAAGTTGCACGCCCAGGAAGGAACGGCGATCTTGAACTGAGGTCTTCCATCGGTGACTGATAGCCACATGATCCTGCTGAGTCCATGACTGACTAGCGGTTGGTGGCCGCCAACTAACTCGATGTGAGCGTTTGGGATGGGATTTCATAATGAGGAGCAGCGGACGATGTTCAGGACAAAACCGAAGAAGCATCTCCCTACTATCCGTATGCTGAGCATCAGCTCCAAATAAATCACCTAACTGTGGTTCTTCCGAGCTCAGTTATCCAACTCGAATGCTCATATCACCCACCAGCACTACTGCATCAGTTCTTCTTACTGACCGAAGTAGTTGCGACAGGTATCGGCAAAATCTGTCCTTCTCAGAATTACTGACTTTCAAATGCTGATAAGACAAATAAACACCGTCTACTGAATCGACTTCCGTTAATCTTTACCGAACTATACAATCTTGCAGAACAAAGATCCTGTCTAATTAAGTGCCTTGGGGCCGAGTGCAACTCCCACACCGTAGATGACATGAGCCATTGCTCGGTATGATCAGACACCCTAAGAGTAAATGTGAAAAATCTGAGGCCAGCTGGTGGTCTTGTGGTGGGTCTTGTATGCGTGTTTCGGAGACAAAACACATCGACAGAGAGGAATAGCAAGACCTCAACAAGAGATGCCACTATGCTTGCCGACTTCCTTTGAAGGCTTTATTGATTTTACTACTCGCTGCTGGTTAGATGAACTTTAAGTAAATCAATATAGTGAAATCTTATGTACTACCAAAAATGATGTTATGCAAACTTCACAAAACCATCTGCATCAGATATGTACACTGAAACGCATTCTTGTCTTGTAGATTGAACCAGATGCACATAAGTTGATGCTCCTTTGCAAAACAACCGAAATATCTGTTGGATCCACATTGGACCACCTGGTCACTATTGCCTCGACCCCAAAGCATTCAACAATCATGAGTTCTACGCAATCATTGCTTTTACCGCACGTTGCAATTACACCAAACCGGACTGAATTCAAGGTACACTAGTCATAGCTATCTTGTGAGACTGGCACGCCAATTCGAGAAATTCTGGAGTCACACTGGGTCACACTGGGCGATTTATTGGTTGGTTGATTGCGTGCATGAAACCTAAATGGGAAGCGTAAACAACACACCAAAACCGCATGCATTGGTTGATTGTATTGACAATTCGCGTCTGTAAAATGAATACCATAGTCTTTGCATTCGGTGCGCATCCCAGTCTGCTGGCAACAATTCAACGTGGAGAACCAACAGTGTCCATGGCAAAGAATCCACAGCGATCAGTTGCTCCGAAACAAGCAAAAAAGACTAACTATGGAGTATTACATCCTGACAAATCCTAGGGTCCGTAGATTGAATGATACTCTCATTGGTCCGAGAAAATGAACTGGCTGAACCGTTCCCAGCGGATCTTTTTTGAAAGCCCTCCTCCATCACCAGCCACGAAATGCGAATGAACAATAGACGTTAAACTGATGACCATAAAAGTATAAGTTCAACCTAATGCATGCGGTGATTGAAACTGTGGACCATAACATCACTAAGCTGTTCAAAATGTCCACATTGGTTGACGCTAAAACCGCGATACAATCAGAACATTTTGACTGCATGTGTCGTTCGACAAAATTATGCGGCGTTTAGTCGACCTCCTCTTCACGCTCCAATAGCACCACTCGAATGAGTTACCTATCAATGAGTACGGACTTATGAACTTATGAAAAATGCCCACTAAGACTTTTTACGTGAACTCTCCATAATTTATCGAAGTACATGAATTGTTCCTACATATTTCGGTAGCAAACTATATCGGCTTTAGTATTTTTTGGACTTTGCTATGATTTTCTAACTTTATGATGGTGACTGTAAAAGCTAATCAGTGTTTTACTATCGAGCACGAAGGTTTCCGAAAATTTTCTCAAGCCTGCTTCTAAACTAGAAACAAAAGCTTCAACTTTCTTGACTCGCCTACAGTTAGCTTCCAAATGATTTCATTTTCCGCAATTGTTTCAGGCGCAAAGGTTAACAGAAAAATGTTCATCTTCTTCACAAATGCAGGACACCTCCCTAGGTGTGCATTTTGGACCATTATCACAAAACCTCTTGACTGTAGGTTTATGGTCCTAACGAAAAGTGCGAAACAGGAATATGGCTGAAGAAGAAACCTTATAAGAGGAAGCATCTCCACCACAACTGTATCACAAAGGCTTCAATTGCAGCCTCTTATGAATAGACAAATGTCCAGAACCAAACAGCTGTTTCAGATTTCCAAAATAGATTATCTGGTTAAAAAGTAGAAACATTACAATGGAAGTGCCACTCGCTGATGACCAGGCTCCAAAGAATCATTACCTCACGAAAAGGACTAAAATGACCAGCACTCTTGCCACATTATTGCAGGACACCAGTGTTTTTTATAAGAAGGTTTCTATCTATCAATAATACAGCAAGGTAGTGATCCGGAACATTTTGGAAGATTGCGAAAGTACGAAATCTATGCTGTGAGATGTAACAATCAGCGGTCCCTCAATTTCCGTCACGTTCTCACTGCTTAAACCTGTCTTGTTTTGCCAACATAGAACATCTTCTTGCGGTCACGCAAAAGATAAGCGCTTGTTTAAGACCATCCATTTCACAGACAACGAGGACCACCAATCAGTCCCCCACTTGTTAATTGATTGCTGCTTGTGTGGGTTGCATCAAGTTCACTCAAGAAATAATTTATGCACCGCTGAGTGACGCATTCATGCAAGGTAAGTGAATAACTACTGAAGTCGCTTAGGCCTTAATTAAAAAATCAGCCCATCCGGATAAACGTTATCCAAAACGCGCACAGGCGACTGACATTTTGGTAACCTGGGATAAAAAAAAGTATACATACAGTGCGTAATAGTCGGTTTTTCCAAAGGGAGGTGTCTGAATCGATGAAACAATGTTATATACTCCTGAAGGCTTTTCCCCGAAAGAGATTACAAGACAATTCCTGATATTCACAAACCTGTATGTAATTCAATGTGAACATGTGTTGGGACAAATTTTGATCCCAAATATGGCTAAGTGAAGTAAGGGGCAAATACGATGAAATGGGCACTCATGTAAAAGCAACGGAGATCTTTTTCCGATATTCTAAGGAGTGCCTCGAGAAATTTCTTAGGAAGATTTGAGGTGATTCTTAGGATATTATGAAGTCAAGATATAAAGTTGAAGTATTCTGAGAAATGTGCACATTTTTGGTTGTTTTGCCAGAGGGTGAACATCCTCTTGGAATAGTTAAATTTGAGGGCTGACCCGCCTTGGATGTAGGCCATGGAATTGAGATCTCCATAGGCTCGTCATTAGGATTTAACCGAAGAATTATATTATGGATAATAGCACAACGTCCTAACAGGAAAAAGTTACCCTTTTCAACTTACGACAGGTCTGGAATAGGGTTCATACGAGCTATTCACTGTGATCAGACCCCACTTTATATGCGTCAGAAATAATATATCATTATGCCTATCCATATCAGTCTGCCAAACTGCCATTGCGTGTTCTTTGAAAGGTCACTAAGATAAAAGCTTATTTCACATACCTATGATTGCTGAGGCGTTTTTACTTTATACTACCCCTAGAATGCATGGACTGTTTGTCGAGTACTTAATCCTCTCCCTTTGATATGGCCTTGGGTTTGTGAACATTCCAATCATTAACCAACAAGATTCAGCATTAATTGTCATCTAATTTATTCGTGTTGAAATTGTCTAAGGTTACAAGATGTTCAAAGAACTTCAGGTAAGCCGAAGTGCCAAAACGACTAGGAGTGCGTATCCTTTTGTTAACTTCATTTTACACGGTATTCCGGTTTAGGACAAAGCTGCTCAGTCATGCCCATCTGTGGCTGCCTTCAAAGGATTGTGCGTATCAAATTTTCCGTTGGCCGTCTCACGTGAATGGGCACTCATTGGCAACCAGAGGGGTCATTTTTTGTTTAGATGAAAGCAGAATGCCGCAGACAGTGTGTGACAAGCCATATAGTCTGTTTCTCAAGCGAATGTGGAAGGGCAACAGTAGTCTGCTTGCCTATGACCAGTCAAAACGTTAGCCTGGTTCCAAGATTTCCCCAGGTTGACACTCGCAAAATATATTGCTACCGTGGAAAATTTTGCTGATTTTACTGAAACCTGCATTGATTGCAGCTGGAATTTACATCTGCCTGGAGAAGAAAGATACAGTTCTGTGATTCAACCCAAATTCATATCGATCAACCATCTTAGCATGCAAATAGAAGTTGCCTCGAATTCAGCATGCTTTGGGTGGACTTTTGAAAATAAGTTGACGGTAATGAAGCAAGAAAACTCCACTAAAAATAGAGCCGCAAAATATCCAGAAGCAGAAAAGTTCGTTTCATTTAGACCAAACTATACGTGTTGTATAGAATTCTCCGGTAACTTTTTTCTAAATTAGCTGTGCAGCACCAAATGTTTGTTTTATAAAGCACGCCACAATCGATCAGTTAGGTTTTTGTTTTTTTACTAAAGGATAATCTAGTATGGCGTTGAAGTGACAGATCCAGGTTACTATCTTGCTACATTTTCTACCAAGATTTCCAAAGTTCCTGCTTATCCTCAAGGAGCAGAGAGCCGCACGTTCTATTTATTAGCGACTAAAGTGTGCTTGTTAAAAACACTTGCTTCTAACGAAAACTCCATGCTTTACTGAAGAAAAGGTAGGGTAACCTTGAGTAAAAACTCTAGTACACTTTACCCTTCTTATATTGCCTGCGCGCTCTACCAGAATATTTACAATTCCAATTCCTGAGGAACCGAATTCCTGTCGACTGAAACACCATCCCCATATTCCGCACACTAGATTCTTTAATGGTTTGGCCGAAAAAATGAAGCTACAGCACAGCCCACAATGCTGAATAGTTAGCAGTGATCCACAATCCAGTGATGATGATTTTGATGATGATGATGATGTTGATGATGCTGATGATGATGATTGTTCAGCTGTTTCACTCTTTCGGCGCCTAGCTGCCATGCCACCCGAAGGAAGCACGACGGCTGAGTTACTGCCAGGTTGCCCAAGCCTGGACAGAATCAGTCGAAATTCCGGGGCTGGATTCAAACGAAAGACCTCCCGGTTAGTGTGTTCGCGGTATGTCGAGCTATCTTGAGCTCTCACAGTTCAGTAAACGGACGGAAACAGTGAACCAGTAGGTGGTTCAGCGGTACGTGACAACGATTACAGCCAGCAAGCACAGTTGATTCTAGCCGTATGAAACAACAGAAACAACTGGGTATGTCATAGGCATGTATGATTTTCTTGGGTCATCATCGAACACCTGTACCCGAAGGTGGCTTCACCTTTTTCAGTATATTAGCAGCGACGTAACCAACCACCTCAAAAGCTGCTTTATTAGTCTGTGTATCCCAAGGTGACTCAAGTTGGCTTATTTACAGTAATCTTGATTACATTAATCCGATTCCCTTTGGTGTCTATGGAACGACATGCGACGGTGTGAGCATAACAAGTATTAGTGAAATAACCACGTGGAAGAAGCCAAAGTATGTCTACAGATGCGCCTCCCCATAACCCTCTCAGTGTATCCAATATCAGCAGACCTTATCCAACGAGCCGTTTGTCATGTGGAACGAGACCCATCGAGTAGCTTGTCCTTAAACAGGACATCGGCAAAGACAGCCAACCAAGAATTGATTTCGCAGTATGACCCGCGGGAAGAGGTGGTTGGAATCATAGTATGTTTCTTTGACGTTTGAAAATTCAGGACCCCATCACCTAGGTACATAGATAATGCACTGCATTTTCTTAGTTAGGTAGAAGCATAAATGAGGTTCGGGAACAAAACTTTTTCTCTTTCAAAATTCTTCCCTCAAAAGTTTAGCTTCATGGTATGCGCTTCTATTCCACATGTGGAAAGAGCACGGTGTGTAAAATAGGCCAGTTACTAAGGTTTGCTAAGCTAAAGCGGCACCTTCTATTATCGGTGCCTTTTTCAAAAACGTAAGGTTGCTGAGCCGCCCACACAATTTAGACAAAGATACAGCCGTCAGATTTGCAGCTCAATCCTGCAAACTACAGTTTCTGACTCAAAAAGAATTTGTAAGGAATAACGAAATTTGAGTCGTCGTTGAGACAAATCTGACACTGTGGTTTCGAAAAATTAACGATACACTCTACACAGATATTCGTTAATTAAACGTCATACAGTCTTTAAGATGAAGAAATAGCAGTGGGGCTGAGTGAGATACAAGTAACTATTTGCCAAACAGCCACCTAACAGTTTCACAAAAAGAAAGGTTTATCTAGTAGACGTGTTAGCGACTTGAGCCAATTTTATGTAATTGTGGACACCGCTGTGATCGCTTCTTAATTTGAGTCCCCAGTGTCAAAACCTGCGCAGAATTCAACACCAGCAGTGGCTTCTAATACAAAGTATTCTAAATGGGAATCCCAAATCAGGATATTATTAAAAAACAATCTGGTCAGAAGTATGAATGTCCACTAGGGCCCGATCTCCTTTGACACAATATTGTTTCTGTTTTACAGAGATATGCACTTTACCTTCTCTTTCTGTTGTCACTTATCTAAGTATGCATGCATCCAAGGCACCTTCTAACTTACTGTTTGACAAATCAGTGTACTGGTTGTTGATCAGGTAGGTGGCTGCTGATGGGTTCAACGAGCTTGCAACCTGATTAACAAGCAATGAATTCACCCGAGCCGCCAAAATTTCAACAAAGTACCAATCCTGCATACTGTTTTTGAAGAGGAAGACGCAATCCTTCCACGGGGAGTATGGAATGAGGCACTTTTAGGACACTGACGGCCATGAGATATTCTACAACGAATGAAACTAAAGTCTAGATTTCAAGCCATGTGTTTGTGTATCGTAATTTTGGTCGTCCTATTTTCAGTTGCTGTGTGTAATTGAATATCGCAGTAGACAACACACTGTATTTGCGTTTCCCGTCAATGAATACAGGGGCTGATTTTGTGCTCTTATTACTGCATCTCACTGTCATCGTCCTCCCTTTATAACAGATATCGGTTATACTCAAAATACCCCCAATTCCGATAGTTCAAAATCGAATAAGAAAACCTGTCTTGAGAAAATGGCGATTTCGTTTCATGTTTACTGCAACCGCGAGTCTCGTCAACGAAAGTCACTAGCCGGATGTAACACTCAAAATAACTGGTTGAAACAAACGCCTGTGCCCCATTGTGCACGTAAAATTTAAACACAAAACAGACAGAAAGAATAATTCTTTCATAGCCGAATGCCTATGCAGTGGTGCCTAATCGCCCACACCGATCATTCACGAAGGAAAATAACTTCGAATGCCATCTGCAGTATTTACGTTACAAATACATCGTGCATATAGCTGCGAAGCATAGTGTTTGTAAACGTGCAGGAGTGATTTGGCTTCGGTTGTTTCGTGTCCATTCTCACCTACCATTTGAAGCAATGTGGAAAACACGTAAGAACGTGATATAACAAGTACTCTGGCAACCAACATTACTGATCTCACGGATTTTACTGTGAAACGCAAAATTTGTTTCTACCACTTCGTAGGAATAGTCATCGAGTCTCATCCAAATCAAGCATTTTTCCGACACCCATCCACCGGCAGCTTGTCAGTAATGTGCATTAATTTTGTGTAGTCACATTTTTGTTTGCTAGTCAGCGCCACGTGAAACTTTAGTGGGCTTCACAACCAAGAGGTTTTCATAAAAGGATGCACGTTGTGGAAAAAGCTTTCACACAGACAGAACTTGAACAAGGACGGTTGGTGCCGCACAATTCCATGTGAATCTAGTCACAAAAAGTCAAGTGAATATTGATTGGTACCAGAAAAATCATGTTTGGTGGGCAGTTAAAGAGGACGTGTAACAGAAGTGCAAACTCGACAGTCCGAAGACACACTGTAATCAATCTACTCAATGGAAAATTCGCAATCAGACAGGATGTTTCTAAGTTGTAAAATCACACCGACGAGGATGTAGAACACCAGAAAAAAGGGAATGACGGTTAGAATACTTGTATAGTGCATACTCTTTATTAAAAGACCGTTCCATTTTCAAGCTTTTGGACGTTTACGGTAAATATTGCTAACAAAAAGAAGCCAACATTTCTAATCCAGTTTTGAATTTCATTTCGTGAATTTCATTCTGATGGGACGATGCACTTTAGGACCCACACGGCGGTTACCGTCATCCTATATTGAGCTGTCAAGAAATTCGGCACGAACAACACCGAGGAGTACGTTGAGCCTCTTTCCAAAGGTTCCTCAAAGAGAAAACGAGTCATGAAAAATAACTTCATAATTTCAAAGGCATTTGTACTGCGGGTGAGTTGCTTTCCTTAGACTTCCATTCCAAATGATCAAGTAAACGTTTTCAGTCATTCCTGATTCCTTCATTTCAGAATATCAGTGCTAACGTTCGCAAGTCGTTTTCCATGACGTATCAAAAACACCGTGATTATGCTCTGTGGACACATGATTGTTACATAAAATCCAGAAAATTTATTGCATACAATCTGGCAGCCCAAGCAAAATATGTCAGAATCCCGAGAGAAAACAGCCGGATTGATAAAACTTGTGTAAACACAGGTGAAAGCAGACGAAATAGCTTGTCTACTTTTTTATAAGTTCACACAAACATTATCTTTTCGAAAGCACAGAGGGGTCCATGAAAACAACTAAGGGTAGTGGTAGTATGTGATGTTGTTCATAAGTTGAGTTGGCAATTGCCTAAAATCATACTAGACTCAGCAACATTCCCCTTTATAAAATATAAAGAATCGATTCAACTTTCAACCTCGTCATGATTTGAGTAAAAATATGAAAAGTTTTGGTTGCTTGAAATTGAAAATCTCTTTGGGAAGTTGACGCAGCCAGATTTATTTAAAATATGAAGAGCTAAAGAAAAACCCTACGAAACGATGTTTCGACTGCAGATATTCTTATCACATTCCTAAGTTCCCTACAACACAACTTGTTTGGAAGTGTTTCGGGTGACAGTAACATTAGGTGCTATTCGAACGTATGCACAAAATGCCCGAAAATATATTCGGCGAGATGGCTCAGTGGTTACAGCGCAAAATTAATTGTCCGGAAGGTCCTGGGTTCGAACCCGACCCCTGCATCTTGACTTCCCCTGTCTAGGCTTTGGCAGTCTGGCAGTATCTGAGCCCTCGTGCTTCCTCCGGGTGCCACGGCAGCTAGACACCGAAAGGGTGTCACAAGTGAACGATTCAGCTTACTAGTTTTGAGGTGAGGAACTGGTAAGCCTGAAACGCTCAGGATGAATTTAGGCAATGCTCATCAAAGCGCGTGGACCAGTCATAAATTACTTGGATAGTAAAAGCCGAACTTCGATCAACCAGGAGTTTTATGCACGAGTATGTTTACTCTAGAAATAATGGTCAGTTGACGTTGTCGACAGCTTTTCTGGGATCGATTTGAAAGAATTCATCACCAAAGTGCTTCAACATCCTGTTCAGAAACGCAGTATTATGTTAGTGTTCATAACCAGTCTTAGGATGGGCGTTCTACATCACTATCCGATACACAACAGCAATTTCTACCTGGGCAGCTGTATCATTCCCGGTGGTTTCGTGAAAGATGATATCTCCTTCCGAATTGGGAAGGCTTCGTGTATCTGCATCACCTGTGGCGTAGGCGTGACATCAAGCGTCGAGTTTACAATGCTACAGTGCGCCCCATATTAGTGTACGGGTCAGAAACCTGGCCGCTGCGCGCCGAGGACATCAAGAGATTTTCAGTTTTTGACCATCGATGTCTTCGGAGCATTGCCCGAGTCTGGTGGGAACACCAGATCAGTAATGCTGAAGTATGTCGAATGGTTTTCGGAAGAAATAACGCCCACGATAGATGAACTGATCACACTCAATAGGTTGCCTCGGCTTGGTCACATTCTCCGTATGCCAGTCGATCGACTTCTTTGAAGGGATCTTTTTGCACAGCCACGCGAAGCGTGAGAACGAGCCAGGAGAGGTCAAACAATGATTTGGCAGAGAAGTATGGGCTGGTTATTGCCTTCTCCCTGAATAAGGACACCGAGAAGGGGCATATCAATGGTTAGGGACACTGTCGGATATGGCCCAAGCGCGCCCTCAATGGCGCTCGTGCATCCAAGGTATTACCATCAATGCACAGCTCTCCGCCAAATCTCCCCAGTGAAAAGGTCCACTGAAAACCCTGTGTTTACACATCAATTATATCAGCTAACGTCTCCAATGCGCGGCTACCTACCCCATCTCCCCAAATCATCGTTGAACGAAACTGTGACAGCTAGAACGACTGTACGGCAAGTACGCGGTCCTTACAGCTGATAATAATGATGAGCATACCAATATGGTTTTCATGCAAGAACTGAATCTCTCGTTTATGGTATTCTTCAACGGAATGTGCTGCACAAAGGCCACCTTATGTTTCAGTTGGCAGTATGTTTTCATAAAGGAAACTACACACACGGTTGCTGAACTGTCGAAGAGTTTTCAGTAACCTTGTGAGCAGTTTCCTCTATGAAAATATACCGCGATATCTCGGATATCGTACCAATTGAAACATAAAGCGGCCTTGTGCAGCACATTCATCTGAGGAATATCATAAAAGAGAGCTTCAGTTTAGTCGAACTGAAAACCAAACTGATATGCAAATAACTACATTTGTCAAAATTTGTCCAATTTGGGTTCAAGTGGAACATTAGGTTGACGGAAGCTCGGGGATTGTGCCTACCTGACGGGCCTCAAGAAGAGCGAAACCGATCGTGGGCTTTTGAAGTGCTTTCAGCAACCTTTGGAGTAGTTTCCTTTATGAAAATGGAAATTTCTGTTTTTAGACCTTCCTTTTATCCATTTCTAAGTCACTTGATTTGATGTTTGTTGAAGTTTCTTCATATGTTTAATGTAATGACAGTAGACAGCGGAATGGAATCTCGTGAAGTAATACGACCTCACACAATCCTGTCAGAAGGTTCTTTGTTAGCCATGCTTTTTCCAAACTATGTATTCGTTACTGCATTTTCCACTTTTGAACGACACATGATAACTTCGCCCGATGCCGCACAACGCAGGACTGTGAGTACCTATTGGTGGCTTCCGCTCGCAGTTAGATAGAAAGCATGCTACTTCCTAATTGGTGGCGCTTCACTGGTCACCACTGAATAAAACGTTCTCACTATTTGTGAGAGGACCAGAGTACTGGCCGTTCGTGATGCAAAGAATCCTGCAAGTGTTGTCACACTGCTTTTCAAACCATTGACTGTTATAAAGAAAACAGGTCATCACTGACGTCCGCAATATCACCACCGCCCGTGCTGTTTTATCTTGGACGTAGTAAGGAAAACCCTAACCAATTTGCGCGGGCAGTACTGACGTAAAAGCCTCCCTGTGACCCAGGAATTTTCACAACAGACTTTGAACACCAGAGTGCATGTAAAGTTGAACAATCTGTTCTACATCTTTTAACGGCCAACTGAATCAGGTATGGATATTCGAAACAAAAGCAAGCTAGTAACGGTAATTAGAAAGAATATTCGGACACAGTGTTCTTTCGAAAGTTTTGTATGACCTTCGTAACCCCATCATAGGTATTCACCGGTTGGCTATCCTGTCAATAAATGCGAAATGTAGAGATGCCCCATTAGGCATTTTGGGGTGGGCAGTGACCAATTCTTAAAACAGCGTGACTAGCCATCCCGCTACAAATTATCGATCCGAGGCTGTATGCACACCAAGTGCGTGCGTGGGTGAACTGATGGCAAATGCGTGTCTGTGTAGGTTTTGTTAGTTTGCCTGGTTGCTGTTCTTTCTGTGTTGCCCCGAGAGATACGGTGGTATTTCCAGCCCATGAATTCGACATACTTTAGTGAAATTACTTCAAGACTTCGTGTTCATCTACCAAGAAGAAATCCGCCTATCGAGTGACGATGCTGAGAAATATGAATACTTCATTGCACAAATATTTCATATCAGTTTAATAACTAGTTTTTTCGAGCACAACTGGACAAAATGTGAATGTCGGGTAGAGCCCCCTTTTGAAAATCTGTAGTATAAATTCCGAAAACACTGTAAACCTGATACTTGTGAGTTAACTACTAGAATAGTAGCGAAAATGAACGATGAAACAATTTATTTATAACGTTAAACATGTTAATCCTTGTTTGAATAGTGGCAATTTATTTTACCCGAGCTCGTTCCCAGTAGTTCAAGAAAAGCCTGGCAGTGTTTGCAAGAGAAGCAGAAAAACTAGGCATATATCTGCTCATTTTTAAATGCATGAAAAACATCTAAGTGGGGGGTCAACGTCACCAACAAAAACTGGTTTCCTAGGAGTAGCGAATGCTTTGAAGCATTTCCTAACCTGTTTTCGTTTCGGAGACTGACTAAAGTGTGCATGGTCCCAGCTAAAGATGTTCTACCCAGAAGCAAACAATCATATATCAATATAGCACTTTCGTCCATCGCTCGGTGCCTGCAAAGGGATGGAGTAAGCAATCCGCACAGAGAAGCAGTTCGCCTACATCGCTTTTTTGCTGTCCAAATTTCTTTGAAACAATCTGTTATTTGCGCTGCAGAAGTGAGCAAACTTTCCTAACTTGTACCTTAAAACTCACTTCCGCTAAATTGTTAGATATAATTTTGCAATAAGGTCACTACCTGAACGCATAAGTTCTCGCGATTTCAACAGCTAACGGTTCGGCCTAGTAGATTGTGTAGGCACCCAAAAGGGGACAGAAGAAAAGGATAATAAAATTGGCCATCAGTATTTGTGAAAAAACAAAACGACATCTCAGAACATGGGATGACAACAATTTACAAGGCTCCAGGTGGGAATCCAGCCAATACCATTCAAATCTAGATTCACTGGGCTACCAAAATTTTTTCTTCGCATTTAAAAGAACTACATAAAACGCCAATAAGCTTGTCACTGCATCACGCTGTTTTAGCACTGACGGAAGAAGTCAGTTCTGGTGATAAACAGGTGAGTTTAAACAGTGATGTATACACACCACTGTCTGCATCGCTTTCTTGTACGGATGTCGGCTGTGCATGGGATTGTATACTTGGCTGAATTCCGTTATCTATGCTTATGTGAGATTTCCTTCCAAAAGGCAGGAAATTTTTCATTTATTTATTAATCGACATGATGGCGGCAAACCAACAGATGACGGCTCTGGCGATGCCCGATAAGACTACTCCAATAAAGGTGATGTTATTTTGTAGAAACTCAAGCACCTAGTCCCTTTTTATTTTGCTTACTCTATAGACTACACAATTGTATAAGCAGCTGGAAAATGGGGACAGTGATGTTCACCACATGTAATTCAGCCCAGTAAAAGCAACCCTCATGCGTTTTCTGTCTGTAGCTTGTTCTACAAACAGCTGCGGAACTTTAAACGTCAACAGACCGCGTCGTCATTCATGTTTAAGCTTATGACTCTAATGCTTGGAACCATTCGGGCATTGTCGGTAAGTTAGCTGGAAACCTAACCTGTGTTCCGCACAGGCGAAAACTCACGTGCTTGCGCATTCACAAGAGTAAGTCAATTAGTAGCTGGTTTCACTTTGTATATTTAGGTGAACAATGTCTAAGAGCGACGGATTCTTCTCGGATTATTCGTTTACAAATAGTGAGCTTCAATTTTTGCCCCTGTGTTCGGAAGTGCCTGCATAGGTCATGTAGTAAAAATACAAATAGTTAACAATGTTGGGGACGATAAGAGTTGAGCGCTTTGGAAGTATAATACAAAAGCGTAGGGATTAGGCTGCACAGATAGCCGTCGATTCTTTTTCTGAGATAAGTGGTTTATCGCAGATGTACTGCAAGCTATCATCCTTATAAGTAATGATTGCGCCAATTAATGGAGTAGTTGTAGTGTCTTACTGAGAAATCGTTGTTTGTATGCTACTAAGATACCGCTTCGTTATTCATTGGTCTATTAGTCTTTATTAGCCTTTTCAAAAACACGTACTTAGGAGGTTGGCTTCCATCGCGAACCTTAAATTAAGAGATAAATGCAGCATCACATTGCAACGTTTTTAGCGCGGAATTCGCTGGCTGAATAAACCAGGATAAACCTAAAGTAAGCATATGTGGTTCAGTTGTGTAGGACAGCTGCAGTTAGTTTGTTAAAATGGCTACATGATTCATGCATCACTGGAGTCTTCAGATTACTATAGTGAAGGTAAGACATTATCTATTCAAGGGGAGTAAGTTTCTGTTGTGTTAGGATGATGCAGTCTTTCCTTCTTCTTTAGGAGTTCGCAAAGTATGACGATGGTAGACTAAGCTTGAATATACTTGGAGATCGTGAATTAGCTTAATATTATGCCGTATATTCCAAAGCCGAAATTACGTGATCGGATTTGAGAATCACCATACACCATTATGGCTGGTAACAACACAGCTTGCACCTCATTTGAGTTTTGCCTCGTGTGCCTGCCACTGTACCAAAAGGCTAGCCATTTTTAGGTTTGACTTGGGCTAGAGAACCAAAATCAGGCACAGTTGTTGACACCTAACAACTGTTGAAGTTCAGCCGAGTCTGAAACAACGTTTTATCATACATATAAGTGTCGCCCAAGTATTTAATTTAGCCCAGCTACATTACGTTGGTGGGAAGTGGTAGGTCGGGTCATATACGGTTTTCCAACCTCGTTAAAAAGGATCGAGTATGTGGCATGGTGGAAATCGTGACTGTTAGGCATTCTGGATCACCCATGTAATTCGAACCATAACTGTCCAATCAGCTTGGGTGACTCCCGTTTGCCCATCCAGTAAAGGTGTGAATGTAAAGGTCACTACAGTTGCTGAAGCCAAGTAAAGATACTTGTTGCACCATATGGCATTTTCTAGACATCGTTAATAATCTTACACTGAAATACCTGAATAATAGAAGTCTTTTGTATAGACCCGTGCTCGTGATAACCGGGTAGCATCAGCTGGTTAGTCGTAACATCACAATTTCTGTACAAACATCACATCATGTCTCCACGTGGTTAGACTTGAAAAAGTTACCGTGTAGCAAGTGATTTCTTACCACGGTGTCAGCAGGGCGTGGTTTATTCTATTCTGACAACTGTGAGAACCCATAAACCCTTTACGAGCCTATCAATGGTGGTAACTCACTGATGGTAATATTTCGGTAAATGATTTCTTTGTCTATTGAAAGTAAACAGGCTCGTCTTAAATGCTGTCGGGTTGCACACAAACCTACCGAAAGTGTTAAAAAATATGAAGCCTTGCTGCTCGGAATCTTGTGCATAGATACACATTGAAACGCATAAAGATAAAGGAGTGCTGGAGGCTCCACATCATCCAAAACTTTTGATTTTCATCAAGGGTCACTGGACCATCGTTCTCATATAATATCGTTCTCATTGTTGCATGCTCTATGCCGGACCAGTGGCTGGGGTGACAAAATCTGGTCAACAAATACGAATTGGTTAAGCTTCGGCAAATTTCAGAAATTATGGTTCGCCCAAAATTGAAATCGATTGCACTGATATGCAAACCTTCTTGAATTATGGTTCATGGAATTCCCATCTAAAAATGTATTGTATCGGTCGCTTATTAAGCGTGCTGTCACTGTCACCTGATAGCTACAGGAGTCAATATTGTTTCCTTTCTATGGAATCGTGGGATAGCGATGTGTACGTCCTTTTGAGTTTCACTGGAGTAGTGCTTAAAGAAGACATTAGGCAAGCTTCAACCAGCTGAAAAACACGCACCGGACACCTGCTCTGTTATTTACTGATACCATATTCACAGAAATGACATCTGTATTGACCAACGAGTAACAAGTGCATTCGGTCTTTCCGCGAATAGCTACACAAGTTCTTAAGATACGACTAAATAAGTACTGTTATTATAACTGGAAGTGTTCACCCACTTACAGTTTCAGCTCTAAGAAGACCGCCCAATAACTAAATTGTGTACTGATTCCGATGGACTGACTTGTTTTTATGGCCAACGTTCCCACTAAAATGATGTTGTGGAAAAAATTTCACCTAATTTTGTGTGTTGGTTAATCTTTTCCTCCACATCAATAGCCAGATACCCTCAAAAATATATATACTGCCTCCCTCAAGATTTCACCAACCACTGTTATTCTTGGTTTCCTATCATCACTGGCCAAATCGGAAGAGGTGTAACTCATGCTCCACAGAAAATGTCATACAGGTTGGTAACAAGCTTTACATAATAAGTGTTGTCCCAGGAAACGTTCAGCCGACAAAATCCTCCTTTTATAATTGGACCAACCATCCACAACTGAAAAAGGGTCAAAGCGAGAAGCAGTAGACGTTACTTTAACCCCCCCTTCTAGATCGCAATGAATAACCTAGATCTTAGCATGTCGCAATGCATGATCTGAAAACCATCATATAAATATGAATTTAGCAAGAATTTGGGGCAGAGACGAAGAAGAAGGGAAAGTAGCATCCTGGGTGGGATTCTTTAACCGCGAGTCTAGCGGCTTACTCATCCGTTGCATATTACCCTTTTTGGCATGAGAGTCATTTTCAGCCCAAAATCCTTGGCAAATTACGATGACAATAAACGGGAACTAAAAAAAATACGTTTGACTAACACTGGTTTCAGAATGCCTTCCAGGTTATGATTTAGCTAGAAGACGAGATGACTCAGTGGGTAAAGCGCGAATTTACTCACCGGAAGATCCGTGGTTCAAACCCGACCTCTGCCTCTCGACTTCCCCTGTCTAGGCTTGAGTAACCTGGCAGTATCCCACCCCTCGTGCTTCCTTTAGGTCGCATGGCAGCTAGGCACCGAAAAAGTGTTACAGCTGAATGTTTTTTTGAGTTAGCCACTATCTTTGTGCCAAAGTCAACTCGCACAAATACAGTAATTTCTGTCATAATCGAAGGTATGTTGATCAAATAGCCATTGTATACTGAGCCCGTGAGTGCCCACATATATAGGTCACAACGATCATGCATTGTTTGTATTAACTGGTACCACACTTGACCCCATTAAGAGCTAGTTAGAGGTCTACAAAACTCATTAGAAGTTTGGAGTTTTATTACTTGTCATCAGAAAGATTCCTCATTGCACGAAGTGGACAATCAACCACACCTACGACGTTCAACGAACTAAAACAGTTTTGTACACCATGCCCACCGTGCTTACATTAGGCAACGGAGTTTATAGTAACACCGGTCTACAGTAACTGCCCACCGATTCAGTCAGAAACGGCCAATCTGCAGCACTGTTGGCCAGGTGGACGATATCTTTCCCTCAAAGCATGGTGAGGAATTGCAGGTGAAAATCAACCGCATTTAAAAAACAAGATTGAGCGGCAGTTGCACTGTACTGATGAGGTTACGTGATTTTTTTATCTAACTTAGTGTCATACAAGTTGCTTTAGTCGTAGACCTTTCCAATTTGTGTATTCCCATTTGTGCATAATCATCCCCAGAGACAGTGCCATCAGTATCTCCACTGTCGTCCCAGCGCAGCAAAGCCATAAAAACTATCCACTTGCACTAAAGGCCTAAAAATAAGAGGGAAAAAAGCCTGGATGGGGAGAGGGTCAGACGCTAGCTTGCCGCAAGCAAGCTACAACTTCGAATGCTCAACCAGACAAGTCAAAAAAAGCGGACGGTAGGAAAGTGAATTTATATCGGGTGGCTGCCACCTTTCTGCGCATCGCCGGCCACGTAAGTCAAACGTCACCTGGACTCCATCACACTGTTCACCCTGTGGTTTTTGCCATTCTAAATAAGACACTGAGAATACTCGTTTTGATATACTGTAACTCAGCACGCGTGAAACATCGACAAATCACCGTAGCTTCTAGGTCTGGATTTTTCAGGCGAGTGATGTGTCCGCCGCATAGCTGATTATCTTATACTGAATTCGTCAGCATCATCCGATACCAGTGTAGCGTCTGAAATATCGTTGGTTAGAAACCTTAAAATACCCCAGATCATCTTCGCGAAAGCAACTTGTACTCTAGCCTAGTACACGCCACCCTTGAGTATACATTTTGATGCCCATTATCAAACGTGCTCCATGCTTTTAAGCTTTGTGAACTCACCTCATCAGGCACAAATACGTCAGTGCTAATACAAGTACCAGGGTAAGGAAACTTCCCCACAACCTCCAGTTCTTTCCCTTTAACTGCAAAGGAAATGTTTAGGAACTGAACGTCCTGAGGCATGATTTTGCAATCTTCTGGTATAAGGCACATGCCAAAAGATGACATGGCAAGTTTGTTCAGCAGCGCTTATATCTCAACTTCAGAGATTAGGACAACGTCGTCTGAGTAATCCAGACAAACAATGCTCTCACCAGCGAGTTTTCAAGATCCTCCAGTATTCGTCTCAATATTTCATCAATGACAAAACCTAACATAAGTAGAGGAGGAGAATGTCCCTAGCTAACGCCACTCTTCACAGGAAAGATTTCAAATAGACTTCCGTATACACGCCAGGAAGTATGCAAATAGATCGGACTGCGTTCACAGATATTTGGGCGCCGCTAGGAGCACCGTACAAAATCAACCACATCTTTAAAGTCAAGAAACGCCGATTTTATGCGCAACTTGTTCACCTGGCGCTACCCCGACACCTGAAGAAGTGTGAAGATGTTATAGGTATATTCTTCATCCGGTCAAGATCCAGGGTCAAGGTTTCAAGTTTGTCGCCAAAGGTGTTTGCTTTAATCAGAATACACGAGTCAATCACATAAGGATGCTTTGGTGTGCTGGGTACTATTGACTGTGCAGCATCTATATAGGGTAAAAGATGACAAAACCTTGCGGTTTTACTGTGTAACGTTCGAGTAAAAACCAGTCGAAAACAAATGGCAACGTTTGTAATATAGTAGGAGCACCTACCAAACAAGATGACTCAGCTGAGATCCGTGTTCAAGAGATCGTACGGAGACTTTTGGTTCCGCAATCAAATATGCTAATCCTGTCCTGATTTGCCTTATAAAGCAAGATCTTGTTCTCAGTCTTTTTCCAAAAAACGCTGCTGCTGAGAATCTTGTAACTTGGTACTACCTCTGCAAAATGAAGTTTCAACTATATTTAAGTTGGATTTTTTAATCTTGCGTAGAAAACTATGTAGTTGACAGTGCAAAAACGAATGTTTCTCATAGATTACTGCAATAAATGATACGTAACACTATCTAACCATTCTAACAGTAGACGAAACATAGAAAAAGTGTTCATTATCCAGGCTCACGGTAAACTGACACACCACATGCACATGTAATTTTACAATTCTGCCAATAATGCGCCTTCCAAACTTTAATTTTTGTCTGAATTTTAGTTACGGGTTTTAAGTATATTTGAACGTAACAGCGGCTTCGTTACATTATCAGCATTTGCACAATGAGGCTAAGCGTTCTCAATCAAGAAACCGTACATAAAATTCTAATTGACGTTTGGATCTCTGAGTGTGATATACTCCTGCATCGGTAGGCAAAAGGAAAATTATGTTGTTTATTTACATTTCCATGCTGGTAATACTCTGTTAAGTGAAACAGGCTGTACGTTTGATAGAAATTCCATACTATGAAAGACTGCAGAGATTGAGATTATACGCTCTGGCATACGGAGGGCAAAGAGTTGATCTGCTCTGCACTTGGAGGATACGGCAAGACAAATTTGGGGTGAGTTTGAGAGCTTCCTACGGTTGATAAATCTTTCACACGTGGCCAACGGCTGAAGCTATATAATACCAGAAGACCACGTCTGGGTCGTTGATCATACTATAAACAAGAGTTGTTGATGGATGAAACAGTTTGCCGGATGGGATTGCATGTACAAGCACAAAGACAGATCTACGGAAAATTATCTAATTCCAAATTTGTTTCCAAGAAGAATCGAGGGGTTAAGAGTACCATAACTTAAGGTGAACTAACTAAATCTGGACCTAAGGTTGCATGGATCAGTGGTTACGCGTGGATGCCTTTGCCAAAGAGAATTTGTTAAATATGCATTGCACAAGTATATGCAGGTCAAGAACAATAAAAAAGTTTAAGTCTGTGCCACAACACCAACAGTGAAATAATCTGCACTGGTTTCAGTTAGACTGCATAAAACGAATAAAAAATATCGAAATTAACTGCGTGTCATCCAAATTTCTGAACCTCAGGAACTAATTATATTATAACAACTGTAAACTCACCCAACCAAACGTCCGAAAACCTGCCACGGCCAATAAACTTTTCCAAGTATATTTGTTTGCTCACAGTGTACTGTAGAGCGTAGAAGCGGTTTGTTTTTGAGGACTGTGGACCTTGCAGTTCGTCAGAACCGACAATCGTCCTCGTCAAACTCGTTGTGGCCGTGTGTAAACTACAACCGCCGGGTCCACTGTGGTCGACTGCTTTGTGCTCCTTGCTGAAGTTTTTAGTCGTTCGTGTATATTTGTTGTGTCCGACGAAACCAGTATTCATGGAGGACGACTGACTGCATTTTGCGGCCACATAATGACTATGGGGCGAAGGATACCACAATACAGATTCCAAAACTCTTAGCTTTCTCTTTTGGAGGCGGTGCTTATAACAGTAATAAACACCCAGCATAGTAAGGGTAAGGAACGCCACAACAATGCTAAATGCAACTATGAGGACCAAGTTAATTGCATGTGTCTTGTCTGAAAATTTATTCTCAGAGTTAACCGCACTCTTTGATGTTGGTGAATCATAGAGCAACTTTCCACCGCTTAGCAGATTCGGACCAATGTTCAGCTCCGTGTTGATCCTCGGACGACGGACAACATTCGGGCTGGAATCAAAAAGCTTACGATTCACCAAGGCGGCCTTGTAAGCCTCAAAGTTCGAAGAATGGTGCATGAATTCTGGAGCGAGTTCAGCGTTGCAAAAGTTGGAGTTATTACAGCAGGATATTGCTTTTGGCACCAGATGTCTGACTAAATGCCCCTTGCAAGAGAGGGTTAGCTTTGAATGTGATGACAAACATCCGTAGCGCACATGTATAAAACGATCCACGTTGAATTCTGGTGGTTTAGTCACAAGGAACCTATCTTCTTGCGGGTACATCAGAGTTTCCACTGGCTGATTTACTTCTTCTGATAGTAACGATGATGCCGCACCACTAATAACAAGATCTTTGCTGTTAAAGTTGAAATCACGCAAAGCATTGAGGTCAATATCCTTCACAGTGTAACAGCCACCCTCAACCGTTGTAACGCAATGACCCAAGTGTCTGTCCACATCAAGCCCTTTCTTCAGTCCACCGGTCCGAATTATATCCGACGGGAGAGGATTGCGCACGCAATGATTGTTGTCGTTACACAAACACAGGAGTTGTTTGGTGTTATCTGGTGGATTTGGGCCACTTGAAATTCCGTTTTGCACTTTTCGCGAATCATAAGTCCGTTCCATTTTCCAGAACCAACTACTTCCTGTGAGAGAGGTCTCGAAAGTACCAGGAAAGTAATTCGTATTCACGAAACCATTTCCCAATGCTGAAATAGTACAGACACCACAAAAACAACTGAGGGGCGTTACCTATTTCCGTGAGTTGGTGCACCTTTTAGTTAGTTAAACTAGGTTTCAGTTCCAGTTCACATTTTTGTGAAAACCGGCTGGTTTCAAGTCAAGTATAGACTCAGAGGGGATTCTGTCAGGTGGATTACTTTTTTGGTAAATAGACACGAACTTCAGAATCCCGGTGAGAGTTGTACGTCACAGATGTGATATTTATCTATGACCGATGGAAGCACGACTGAAATGCCTTTATAGGAGTTGTGATATCTCTTACGGGTTTTCACCTTCCGTAGCTTTCATCCAACTTTCTGCCCCATTTTTTATCTTCCATATTACTTTCCCTCCTCAAGGTTTGTTGGCAATTGTTACGGCGCCTTCCATGCCTGCTGAAATAGGTGGTTTGTATTATTAGTGCGAGCTCACCCGATGTACAGGAGTAGAATTGGACTGGCTAGTATTCGACACTGCTGGAATTCGGAAGCGCATATCGTAAAATGAGGCCAACGGCTGTTTCCAGCCCTTAAAGGTGGTTGGTGCAACGGGATTATCAGTATCTAATAGGGTTAATGAAAATAGGTTCGATAAAAAGTGTTAAGGCAAAAGAAGACTTATTTTGAGGGTCAGGCAGTTACCAGGACGTTAAAGTTGTGTAGGTCAACCTGTGATGAAATTTGGTTACCTGGGGTTTGGCGTATAAAAATAATAATGTTTATTCCCAACTAGTGGGTGGCATACCTTCAGGCATGATTATAAATTTACAGTCAGAATAAGAGCATGACTGGTGGGGTTTGTGGGTACTGGGAATTCCGTGGAATAGGGACGGCGACATAAAGGGTGGGCATTATCCGAAGTAGACTTGGTCACACTTGAGGCGGTATGGGTAGGTGGCTAAGTAGAAGAAATCCGTGTCTGCGAATGTCCATTAAAACAGTGTTCGTTGCACTGCTGGTTTGGATGTGCTGTGGTGAGAATAACAGTTCATATGAAGGTACTTGAAATATCTAGGTCGGTAGGAGGTACAACGAGGATACCTATGGCCGGGCAGGGCCTGCAATTCTATGTCTTTTGCCGTTTTTAGACCCACTCTTGGCAGTCGCTGAAAGGTTGTTCCCTCCTACCTCGAGTTATCTACTGGTCCCTTTCAACGTCCAGTTTTCCCAGAGCCAGAATAACCCCCCTGCAAGCCCAGGCTTTTCCTGTTTGCCTGCAGTAGTCAAACCGGCAAACCTAGCTATGTTTCGTGGCCGCGAATGCTTTGTGAGTTTTCACCGAACGCTTGAGAGCTGCGCCTCAGGCGTTCTGCCTCAAGGTCTCGTGCAAACACAGTCGCACAGAAATATGATGTTGCCCAAAGCACATGAACGTGGTCACTCATGGACTGAACAATAAAACATCGGTGATTAATTGACGTTCTTGAAACGCAGGTGGACAGCACTCTGTATTGCGTCGCCCGTCACAAAATCTTCCTTTGCAATCCAAATCTTCGAACATAGAAAGCTCTGTAAAGGGAATCCTCTTCGCTGTCCAGCACAATTGTTCCATAGAATCCATCGGAAGCTCGTTTCCCTGGGTGAAAGTTTTCGTGGCCTCTAGGACGATGCTGTTTTTCATCCCTTTGGATTTCCACCTTCGGGCCTTGTGAAACGTGTCCCAACACAGCAAAAGTTATCGTGAGCCTCTAACACATCTACGACCAGAAAGCTTATATATCATTATTATATTCTACCGCTTATACTTATGAGCTCCCCTTTTTCGAGAGTTGATCAACCACGGTTGTCCATTCTACATTTTTGACATCTGATCCCGGCGGTTATTCACTTAACTCACTTGCCTGTTTCTAATCATTTTTACATAGTTCTGGCTCATTTCCAACACACACTTTTCGCATTTGAGTTTCTCAGCAGTCACGTTTCTTTGGGACCAATTAGTTTAATTTTATCGCAATGTTCAGCTGGCAATACAGCAATTATGAACTTCCAGTATCTATGCGTCTCCCACAAGTTGATAGGTAAATTGTTTAATAACACCAGTTTGGACCGCTTGCCGCCCTCACGGCTGGCATTCGTACGGAAATCAGTAAACACGAGGCCGTGTGATTAGCCTCGCCGGTGTATACCCCGCGAAGGGCAATGGTCGCCCGCTCTTGTCAAAAGGTCACTACAGTCGAAGTTAGTTTAGGATAAATAATGCATGAGTGGTAAAATTTATCCGCAATCTCCAGGGATTGCTACTACTTGTGGTCAAAACTGCACACCCCCAAGCAATAAACACAGTCAACTTACACAATTTCACATGATTTTTAGCCTGGACGGGGCCACAAAATATGCCCTAACAGACGAAAGATACAACAGAAGCAGAAGCTGCTGGGAACAATTAAACCTCTATTTTTACTAAGCCCTAGTTACTGCCCCAATATTTTTGAAAAGTCTGTTAGATTATGAGATCCATATCACTAAGCCATAGCTGCACAACTGTTTTATAATTCTGGCAGAGTTTTTTGCCGATCTTGCATGTTTATTTCACGGGCTGTTCAGAGGGTAGTGACATGTTGAGCAACCCTCTGAAATTTGTGGCAAGTACGCACTGGTCAACAGTCTATCTTCAGTGGCCTGACATTACGTTCAGTGTCCACAAAAAGAAATTGTTTTCTCGGAAAATACGGAGTTCAAGGTTACGAATTCATGACTAAAATGTCTACGACTATTGCGTCTTCTTGCGACTTCCTCGTATGGTTAATTCGTTTAAGTGAACGGTTTTCCAAGGCCAAAAATACGCGAAATAAAAGAGTACCCAATGGAATATAGTATCTTAACTTACCAGCAAACGTGATTCGTTTAAGAAGGATGAAAGTCGCAGATAGTTCTGCAGCTATAATAAATTGTGGAGCATGCTACGTCCTAAAATACATTAGGTAATCCCCTTGGGCCGGAGGCCAGACCACAACAATAATGGGTCGTGCGCACATTAACCTTTGGGACAAGCCACAAGGTTCTCACCGCGTGAAGATAAAGGCTCTTTTTCATAGATATCTGTGTGATATAATAGGCGATCAGTTGTACACTAGCTGTCAGTGCGACAACTTGGAGGGTCACAAAGTTAACAGAAAGAAAATTTCTTAATCTGAGACCGAAAAATGGGTTCGGACCCACTATATTTGATAATCGACGGCAGGTCGTCCACCACAAACTTTGAGCAATAACGCAGCAGGATTCGCTCCCGAACAATTCATTGCTTCTTGCGGTTTGGGGCTTTTGGCGGTTTCCAGCAACTGAAGTTTTTCCACAAACGGTTAAAGCTGTTCCGCGGGCATACGCAAGTTGATGGCGATTGTTTGGGAACAGGTATACAGGGTGTCCCTCACTCCAGTGATTTGCAATCAGACAACCACAGTTTCTGGGTGGGAAGCGACCTAAGAAAACAGCCGTGAATAATGTTTTAACTGCTTGGAACGGACTGGCTCCTGAATATTCAGAAGAAATGTTTACGAGGGAGCTACATGGCCAGGTGGTTGGGGCAGATATGCCAACCCTCTGGAGCACTTGAGGATCTGGACTAGGAACTATAAGCCGGTCAACATAGATTTACATCACGGTTAAGGAGAACACTTCATAGGCCGAGTAGCTATCGGCACCTGACCTTGGGATGACTGGCCTTGCTCCAAAACTGTACCAGTCAATGCAGCGCCGTATTCCAGAGGCGGATTAAACAGTCAAGTCTCGTAAATTATGTTCGGCGATCTGAAATTTTTCCTTGCGTCCATAACAGTATAAAAGCTTATGGCCAACTAAAGTTATATTTTGTTGAACAAAACCGACCACTCTTCAAGGTGTCCCGGAATACTCCCCCACAGGGGAAGAGCTGAGCCACAACGAAGTTTTTCACGGCGGCTCGCTGATGGTCCTTTGAGTCGGTGCTGAAGAGCAACTCCTCTGTTTATCTTAGCCTGCTCGTGGAAGGTGGTGCTGGTGCCTAGGCACTAGATTAATCAACACAGGCTCAATATTACGCGTACATACACAGACCAACCCAAGTTTGCTTACCTTGATCTGCCTTTTGATCCATGACATCACATGCCCTTTCATGCCACAGATAGGTTGTGCTCCTACTTTTTCACAAAGCAGGGTTGATATCGGCTTAACTGGCACTGAAGTTGCGCGTTTCTGGGCCATAGAATAGCCGTTTAAAGTTGCTTCCAAAACCACTAAGTTGCACCTCAAAGGATTTTTATTTTGCATCCTTTCTAGCGGCAGTTCATTTGACTGGTAACACGACAAACTACAGACGGTGAAAAATGCTGACCTTTCGTCTGTTAAAAAACTTAGATGGGATAGCTTGAAGGTACTCCGCGACGTCCACGGCTTAGATTGACGTGCAGAGCCGTAGCTGCCTTCCTCATAATTGTGGTTGCACCGCACCAAAGCCCACCTTGTCAACCAAAGAAAACACACGCATACCTACAGTTCCCAAGAGTATACATACACAATAAACACATTTACAATGATATTTCGAACCGCCACTACCAGGATACAAGACCAGCGTTTACAGGCATTTTCGCCGTGCACCACTTAATATTTGGAGCAGAGAGCAGTGCTCGAAGACTGGAAACTCCTTTTCTTACGTTCACTTCCTCTCCTAGATTATGGTACTGTTGAGCTCACGCAATAAATTTCAGATAAACTAACCCATCATCTCGGAAGTCTTACTCCCGTCAGTTCTCATATTTTTTATTTCCCTAACTACACCACTTATCTGCGTACTTACACGGAATTTCTCTACGTCTCTTGTACGATAATAGCATATATTAGCAAACTTAACCCGTGTCACCACCCTAATTGTGGTAAACGTTAGGCTTTTTTCTCTGTAGTAACGGACTTTATCCTTTCTGATGCCCTCTCAAACACATCAGGCTTTACTGATCTCATCCTCTTACTTCGTCTTCCCAAGCTTCGACTTTCGGTAATACCTGCTTCGGAAGCCTCGTTTGGCCGTTATACACTCCACCTGGCCTATGGTTCACATCCGCGGGGACCCCAAACGGACCAGAACAATACCTGCGATCTTACATTGGCTTCGTTCTACCTTTGCGGATTCCCTTGGCCAACCCAAAATATCCCGCTGCTCACAGAAATGCACATCCCAGCCTAATCGCCCCAAAAGTGACGTCCGTTACGGAGCTGTGCAGAAACCGAAGTGTCAATGTAATGATGGCACGGCACTGCCATACCCAGTTTGCTAGCACACCCACAACTCTTCCCTTCTTACTCTTGACTGTACCTTCTCGCCCACTCGTTCCCTTGCCGACACGTACGAACAGAAATTCCACCTGTTCCTGGCCGCCTCAGAGAGGCGTTCATTCTAATCTGCTGAACCATTCGTTCGGATTTAACCATCTCGTCGAACTTTCAGTTTGAGCTTCCCATAAATTCAATAATTTTCTGTACAGTTTGCCTTCCGTCTTGTGTGTTGGCATTAACACGCTCCCCCAATGAACTTTTACACCCGACCGCACTACAACAGCGACACAAGTGAGTCTCTGCAGTTTCACTGCACACCATGATTCTGAGATTCCCGCTACTATTTATATGCATTGCTAATCCCTCCACTTTATCATCCTCACTTACGCCTTTGGTGACCCTGGCCATAGGCCCAACAGTCCAGGGTCACGAGGCCTCAACGGTGGTTTTATGTTTTAGTTCATTTTGGTTGGCCGGATCACGTCAATTCTGCTACTTCACCAGATCCATTGCTCTGGTTTATCATTTTTCCACAGTTTGCAGTTTTCTTGCCTCGTTTCAGGCAACATGCGTCTTGTTTTACCCTCGTTTTGTTTTTGCCAGCCATCTTCAAAGCCCAACGATTTGAACTTGCCTCAACTTGATATGTTTCCCGAAGGAAAAAAGGCAGTAATAACTGTGCTTACATGGCCTTGCCGGTCCAGGAGAGACCGCGTCTACATAGAACAATGCCCACTGTCTCTGACAGGGTCCCCTTTCCGCGCTATTCCCAGTACCCGAAAATCCCGCCAGTCATGCTTTATTCTGACTGTAACATCATGATCATGCCTAACAGTATACCAGCCAGCAGTTAGGGAATAAACCTTATTATCATTTGTCTGCGGGAGATTACTACTGACAGCCACACTTCAGGCTGGTACTCAACCGCTCAAGACAATGTTGACGCCCGGCTGAACTTAGGATTCACAATTACAGGATTTATCATCATCATTATTATTATCAAATCAGAATCCGAAAACAAAGACCGACACAAGACCTCGTTCGGAAATACAAAGATGTGCTATTACGTAAGAAACTGCGTAAGAAACAAACCAACCGCCTTCCCCTTGAGGGACAGAAACGAAGAATCCATAAGCAACCCAAAGGTGGTATCTGAAGTAGGCTTGTCACATTATATCTTGTCAAGACGCAATTACCGAAGGACTGCAACCGACTTGGTTTTCACAGAGGGGGACACTCGCTGACTATTGCGCAAGACAAAACCCTTTGGCGCGCAGAAGCTAGATGAGGTGCATCCAGGGATTCTGAAGGAAACTTGGCTCACACAAGCAAAGCACTGCTTTTTAGTCACTCAGAAAAAGCATACTTCCCTCTGCTTGGAAGGAAGTGACTATCATGCCAAACTACAGAACTGGTGACCGGTTATCGCCCGGCAGCTACAGGCCTACAAGCCTCATTATCGCACCGGGCAAGGCAATGGAACACAATCTGGAGAGGACCATCTTAAGTCACTTCACTACCAGTAACTTGATATCTTCAGCGCAATACGGGTTCCCCTCAAACCGTTCTTGCGTGACGAACATGCTTGGAGGTATGGACAGCCTAACCCAAGCTGAACCTTCTATCGGATCTGAACATCTCGGTGTCTTTTACTTTGTACCCCTCACCAAATCAGTCATTTTCCGTGCAGTTCGCGTTCCTTCTTGTGCATTTTCGTGATTTCCTCCCAAGGAACTTTTAGACCCGACCCCGTTCCAGCAGCAACACTAGTGAATCTCTCCGGTTTCACTGCACACGGTGATTCTGAGTTTCCAAACGCATATTCCCACACTAACGCTTTTCGTGACTCTGGCCATACGCCTAACAGCCCAAGGCTACGATGCCTCAGTAACGGTTTTAGGCTTTAGTTCAAATCAGCCGGTCAGATCGTGCCAGTTCTGCTGCCTCTGCTGATCCGTTATCCTGGTTCCACTTTTCCTGCAGATTGAAGGTTTTCTTTTATTATTTTTATCACGTACCAGACAGGAATCCTCTTGCTATGCCCTCCCTCGTATTGTTTTTTCCCGCCACTTTCAAATCTTAATGATCGTACCTTGTCTCATCTGATATGTTCCCCATAAGAAAGAAAGAGCCTTTGTAATTTTGGTTCCCTACCCATGCAGCCTCAGGCGTGACCAAGTCTAATTCAGATAATGCCCACTCTTTATGTTGCCGTCCCTATTCCACGGAATTCCCAGTACCCATAAACCCCACCAGTCATGCTCTTATTCTGACTGTAAATTTATGATCATGCCTGAAGGTATGCTACCCACTAGTTGGGAACAAACATCATTATGCTCATATTGGATGCCGTATCTTTCGACTTATCAAAAGCATTTAATCGAGCCTCACACGTCCCGTTACATTACAAACTTGAAGCTTGTGTGATTCAAGTGGAAATTCTATGCTGGATTAAGCTGTTCCCCTCAGACGGAACACTCAGATAGAAAGAAGAATCCACCGAATCTTCTTGGGCTTCAGGCTCCGTTTTAGGGCAAATTCTGTTTCTGATCCATTTCAACGATCCTATTGATATTTTTCATGTACGTGCCTACTTGTGCAGATAACTTGAAATCCTGGGTTTCAAATGCCAGTGCACTTAAGATGGATGTTGACCCTCCAAAGACTGGCACCCCCTCTGAATGACAAGGAGGAAACTCAGCGAAAGCCTTTGTCGTGCATGGTGAGAATGAACCAGTGGACATCACGAGGATAGATGCCAGAAGGGATTTGGGTATCTGGCTCTCTTCAAACATGTACTTTTCACTGCATCACGAGAAATCGGCCCAAAAGGCATTCGCCGTTCTACAGATGATTCGGTGCAACTTCCCCCGTATTACTCGCATGGACTTCCAAAAACTCTATGGGGTCTATGTCAGACCACTTCTTGAGTGTGCCAATCAAGTTATCTACTCAGGACGCAAGAAGGACGTAACCCTCATTGAGCGTGTCCAGCGAGCTGTCACGAAAATGGTTGCCGGACCTCAATCCGTGGACCACAAAACGCTTCTTACGGTGCTAGACCTCTTTTACCTGAAGTACCGTCGCCTCCAAGGAGACCTGGTACTTACTTATGCCATACTTGGGCAAGGATTGTCCAAAAGTTTTTTCACCGCTGAACCAACGAACATACAGTGGGGACATGATAAGTGTCATCCTGTTACGTTGCACAGTGGCGCATTCGTATACTCGCCACCCCCCCAGTAGCACCGTTGCATCGCCCGTCGCTAGTGGTTCTGAGCCTGGCCTTCAACTCAGGAAATCCAGAAAAAAAAGCACCGCTCTTGTTCATCCGTAACTGGATTGGACCTGTCTCGGTTGTCATCAATCTGGCAGCACCAGAAAATACAAGCAAATGAAAGCTGTCCTTTTGTTCGATTTAAAAAACATGCATGGATAGTCTGAAGATACTCTGCCGGGCCCACGGTCAACGTCAACATACAAGGAGTTGCGACCTTTGTCTTAGTTGGGTTGCACCACCCCTGGTCCACTTCATCGGCCAGACATAACACACATGTTTTCACCTCTTGTTCTCTGAAGCCATCATATAGATGTAAAATGCAAACTCTTTATTAGTTCCTGAATACCTGCGGTCACGGCTAGCGCCTGTTGGCTGTTTGTGCCGTGCACCTTTTGTTTCTTGAAGCTGATGGCAGTGACTCGGTGACTGAAGACCCATACTCTTAATTTTCTGTGAAGTTCACGTAGTGGATTCCAGTTGAACTACAGTCCTTATCCATTATCTCGGAAGCTGCTACTCAACCGTATATTATTTGTCTGCTGTTCTTGTTCGCATTAGTTCCCCACTTTGCACAACAGAGAACCCATGATAGGATTCTTTAGCTGGGCTAAAACCTACAGCCACCCCATCTAATTCACCATGTAATTGCCCGTTCCAACTAATCCAACTGTAGATTGTTTCCAGCAATCTGTTGGACAACGTTGAGTTACGCGCAAAACCCCAAAAGCCAAATCGTTCAGATGGCGGTTTATCTACAAATACGGCACTATAAATACAAAATAAAAATAACAAAACTGTACAAACCTCAAATTGTTGGACTACGCCGGCTTCTATATACCGGGTAGGAACTGCTTATTCCTAACGGATCCCAAAGTCAACCCCGACTCAAAGCCACGTGCTTACAACCGTGCCTTAGACCCACACCCAAAATTTCCCAGAAACCACGGTTCGAAAAGGAAAAACTTTAACATAACGTTTTAGCATTTGATGGTAGTTATTCGGGACTTTATGATCTCCCCACGTGGCCGCAGCTTTGTTGGAAGTTTTTTAAACGTACTCCCGGCCCATTTTGGGCGCGAGATTCATATTTTTAATGGCTGTCATGGCTGAGCACGTGTTGTCCGTGAAGGCGGTTGATGAGTTTGTAGAGAAGTTAGCTCGTCCAAGTTTTTTCTCCTTCAGTGTATTTCAAATCGCTTTGAGAGAGTACATGACCAATAATTTCGTAGTTTTCGTCCGCACAAACTCCCAGAAGAGCAGCAATTCGATATTTTTATATAAAAAAGCGTTCTACCGTTGTACCGAACGCCCCTGCAGATGAAGTCACGGCCGCGGAATTCGTCGCAGCTAGTAAGTATATCGTTATTTGTGTGTACCCGGGAGCACACGTTGTACTGGTTGTCCGGCAAGATTCCATGTTCGCCGGTACCACGACTACTTAATGGTTACTTCGTACCACCTGGAGCACAACCATCCACGCAGCAAGTTTATTTTTGACAGGCTTCCCATCAACCGGTGCCTGAAAAATGATGAACTGAAGGGGTGCAGTACCCTTCAAAAGTATGGTGCTCCATCGTCGGAGATTCGACAATACGTCGCTGATCATTTTGGAAAGGTACTTACTATCCAAGATGTGTACAACTATCGCGTAAAATGCCGAACCCGAATGTTAAGTAGGTCGACGGTTATCTTTTATTTGGTCTCGTAGATGACATGCCGTCCATTATAGCCAAGCTTCGAGAGTGTGATCGCGTACTGTTGGCGTAATCTGAGGGTGGCAGTTTTAGCCACCTGTGTTTTTCCCGCACCCAGCAGATCGCACTCTTTCGACGTTTCCCCGAAGTAGTAAGAGTTGATGCTACGCACAGGACCAAACTTCTTGGGTAAATAATTTTACAGCCTCTGACGTTCCTTGTTAAGGTACAAGCTATATACATTCCTTGTTACGGATGGCATCGGCATCGGTCGACCCGTAATGCATGTCTTCGCTGAAAGCGGGCACTTCGCGCCTTTGCTCAAGTTGTTCCGCTTGTTCAAGGATATGATAGGTGGATAGTATTCGGTCAAAACGTTCGTCATGGACAAGTTGACTTCGCAGATGCGGGCTGCGACAACTCTGTTTGGCCGCACTATAATGCTGTGCTATTTTCACGCACGGCATGCCATCCGGAAGCACTACGTTGCGTTGCTGTAACTCTTTCAGACGATTTCTAACCGCAGCCGGCACATTTTTCACCGCGTAGCTCAATTTAATAACGCAGCTGATTAAGTTACTGTGTACCGGACATTAATGGCGTAGGTTTTGGCACGATTCACAGACCCTGCAGCGAACCGATCCCGGGTTTGTTTCCTATTTGAGTGCCCACTGGCTGTACATCACCCGAAAATGGGCCATTCATGCACAACCTGGGGTTGTGCATTTTGGGAATGTGACCAATAACCGCCTAAAGAACGCCAACGGGCGTTTGAAGTGGCGCGTGCATCACGCCAATAGCCTGGAGCATGCCATTCAGAAGGTCTCTCAGCACATCGGATAGCTCATGCGCGTGTATGAGATGCACACCACTTAATAATCTGACCACCGAGAAATTTGCGAGGGAGACAGCTACGTTCTTCGTGTGATTGCCCGGATGACGACGTATGCCGCCAACCAAGTTCTCAGGCACATTGGAACGTGAACGCTTAATCTGATATACCATCAGACAGATCGCTTCAAGGTGAGAAACCCGTTGTTAGTAACAGTTAGTTTGTGGTACAAACCCCAAAATGTTCTCAGACGGTTAACACCTCGGCTGGAGCCTGCACGTGCACCTTTTACCAAAGTATGTGGCTACCCTGTGTACACCTACTCTCGGTATTCAGAAGCCACTGCGGTAAGTTGATTAATCAAACATACAGTGCCTAAGTCAATTTCCAATCCTTCAAAGGTGGCTAGCCGAATGCAACCTACCAGAAGGAGGTATATTCTATCTCTAGTTCCGAAGCCACAGCCATCAGCAGTAGATGGTTTGCACAAGCGACTGAAACAGTTGGTTGGCAAACAGAAGCTGCTGGAGCCAAGTAAAGCTGCTGGATGCATGAAGCATCTGATTGTCCAAACCCAGCTAATGTTACGTCAGAATTCAACCACTGCACAGGACAGTCAGCCTCCGTTGTTAGAGGACAACCATCTCCAACCAAGGTGGCGTTGTACGTCCACAAACGATGTTCCCTGTGGTCTCTGTGGCCAGCCAACTGACCCTGCTGATTGCTGGCGTCCGCGAGATCGACGACTATATCATCGTTATTGCTGCGGCACCGAGCCTTGTCCATTGTGCGAATAAAATCTTTAGGTGCGTCCACCAGGTGAGGCGCACGTATCAATCGAACTATTTCCTTTAGTTGCCGGTCCATCGCGCAAACGCAGCCTTCCATCCATCAAGCGGTCAGCTAAACGAACATACTTTGATGTGGATCTCGAACGGTCCATGGAGGCCAACACCAGTGTGGCCCGTAAGGCTGTCGCAATGAAACTATTCTCCACAACTCCGGAGCAGATGGAGACCGGTAATTTGAGGCCTGCTTCCAAGCACACGTTTTGTAGACCTTGCCTTCGAATCCCAGGATGACGAGGATTTTGTCTGATTGCTCACACAGCGACCTCCTCAAAGGCCATATTCAGGGCCACGTTCGGGCAACTAACGAACGGGATGTCATCAGATTTCTTGGGGTGCAAATTATCCCCAACAAGTAAGACTACTCGTATTACAGCCCCGTTTACCTCTCTCCAGCTCCACATTGCGTTGCGTCAAATGCTGAGTCAATGGACCCGGAAAATCCCCACCAAGTAGCCACTGATGCCTCATCGCCCATAATGGGAATTATGAAGCACTAGGTAAGTAAGCAAATAAAATTCTATTAAATTAAGTCATTTAAATGCTGTTAAAGAAGGTTGATTGGTTGTGCGTTTTGCTTTTCAGAGTTCTTGTCCCGTGAAGTTGATCTTCGGAAAAAGAAAACCGGAGCAACTACCGATTACGCTTGTATCCGCGAGTAGACGAATAAAAACGTACTTCGCCAACGGTGCTTCCGTGAATTTATGGCGGGCGTGTTGTCAACGCGTACAGTTCTGAGTATGAAGCCCCGTCGTTGGCCATTGGATTAGGTTACCGCGCATAGGTGAGGCTTCATAATCAGCTTTGCGCATAGACACGAGCCTAGCAGTTACGGTAAGTAGTCGAGTTGAGTCACACCGGCTAACGTTATCATAGAGGCCGCCTTATGATGTGTTCTACCTATAGAATGTCATATTCCTAATAGGAATGATAATATTGCGTTGTTAATTTCCCTACAGTTGTCTCCTGATGCCGTACTGTCCACTGACTAGTCATGCATATCTAAGAAAGGGAATCATCCACAGAGTTGGCTCTCGCGTCTCTTCTGCACAATTCATGCTGTTGTCTTACAATATTTCAATTCATGGAAGCTGAGCTCCGTAAGAAATGTGCTGTGGCGAAGTTCGCTGAACAAAATCATCTCATTTGTTCAATCTGAGGAGTATAAAGCAAACAGATGTCAATGACTGATTTTTCCGGGTGAAATTTACATTGCATATCCTGCGGATGTTATTTCATTCTTAAACAACACCGAAGAATGCCAAAATATGCTAAAATGCGATTTTGTGTCTTATCTCTCGTGAGCCGGTAACAAAATGCGAATCGGTGGTGGTCCGTGACCTTGAAATTTTGTTCACCTAAACCATATGCTATAAGTAAAATATCACCGAAAGGTGCAAATGGATTAGAATAACTCCCCGTTAAAATCGCAAATTCGAAAACCCTATAGTTTCGGAGAAAAAATTTGGTGGGCTTCCAGTTAGCGGCGTGTTTACAAGATAGCAAAATCACGTATTGACTTAAACAACACATGCGATGACAAGGTCAAAGGACGGTTTATGTTCAGGTCAAAAACAAGAAAGGTAGTATAGGCGGAAAACCAAAGTAACAAAAAGGGGTATCGCGTTGTACAACAAAAAACAGAAGGGAATCAACACCAACGGCTAGCATCCCTGTTCTATACCTCGGTGGCTAAGCCCCTAACTTCCCAAGATTAGGCACCTAACCGTACGCCCTCTGATCGACTGACGCTCAGTGCAAAAACGAGACACAGCTTTTACCACCAATGATAGTCTCGCACTTTTAGAAGCCTTCTTAGCCGCGTCTCCGAGCTGGCAAGATTACTGTCCCGCATTGAGAACTTCGAGAGCAAAGCTACACCTTTTTTCGCTTGACCAAAAGCCGGTGAAAGGAAAGAACAATCCCGACCGGGGAAGCTTGGGCAAAAGCCTTGATCCTATGTATCAATCCGTGAATCCATGACAAAACGCCCTCAAGTCGATTGCTGAACCCGGCTTTTGAACTCCTGGCTCCATACAGCTTACGGCACTCCATCGCTCCTGCATGTGGGTACTTTGCTTAAACCAGCCCCTCAGCAGAATTCTCCGCAGGCTACACTAAAGAAGCATCCTTTCTACACATGAGGTTGTCCCTCAGTGTTTCGCCTCCACCAAAATCTACTCTCGTACTCAAGCACTTTTTCTCAAAGCTCTGCTATTTAGCGTCTCCTTAGGAAGCGTATCCTTAATACGTCGCTAAATAAATCTAATTCCTTGCAACTTCCCTATATGGGCACCATAAAGGTAAAGCACGCGTGCTACTTGCTTTGTAAACCCCCCCTCGTGGTCTCGCTAACCCGCATGCATCCTACCTGACTGTCCTTTCCAGCAGCTACGTCTCATCCACATTCAGTTCTTTTTGCTGCATCGCATTCCCTCCCACCTCCCTTTACGAAGATGCGAAAGGCAGCCTATTTAAAAATATCCTCCACCTACAAGTCGTCCTCCCGATGGCCTGTTAAATCCCAAACGCAGCCTCGTGCGGTACTTCCTGCCGCGGGTTTGGACTTGATTTCTCAGTCATTCACCCCAGTCCAACCGGAGTTATTGGCATCTCGATCAACTCATTAGACATACTATAACCACCCTTCTTCCTCTATTCAAATTACCCTACTCAAATTCTATCAGTGCGATGTTCCGCCGCAAGTGACGTCACAACGTTCCTATCAGTACGACTGGTTAGCTCTTGAGTCTATCACTAATGTTGTGGAAAGCAAAGCTGTTACTCCCCAAAGTTTATAATATCCGAGCCATCAGTTCCATCGCATGATCAAGCCTGACTTTTGTGATTGAAACATGGCTCTTAGTGAGCACTACTGGCAGAGGTTTCACTCCCTGGCTACGGTAAACACCCTCCCGATACAACAGGTTAGGGTGCCTCAGAATGTTCATAGTTTCACTTGTATCCTTCATGTTCTCGATCTGGCTTCCTTAAACCGAACTACTTTGGCTGCGGGTACATTTGGCCCACGCTTCCCGGGAAGTGATCTTCTGTTGTGCAGTGACCCGACCGCTCCCCCAAATCCTCCCTTCTTTCATCTCCTCCCTCAAAAACTTTTACCAGCGTTTCCGTCATATCCGGCCTCCTGGAACAGCGGTTACTACCTTTTCTATACAGACGCACAGCGCAACTGCAATATCCTGGCTTACTAACCACCATTCACCTGGTTTGTTCCATGCAGAATTTTGACCTCATTTTCCCCTACCACAGAAAGCTCCCAAAGCGTTCGACACCAAAATACACCGTGCTAGTAAGATATATCAGAAAGCTCATGATTTCTCACTGTTGCACTTTATTCTCAAGCTCTTAGTGGGTTGAGAGTATTTGTCAAATACCTTGAACGGTCTACTGACCTGGGTGCCGCCTGCCGCCCAAAATTAATCAGTCACCTATTCCGTGGGAGATACACCCACAAATATCTGTCGATTACCTGCGTGAGTTCCTCCGATGGTTGCCACCACGATAGATGCTGTCGCCGTACCTGGCCGTGCAAGCCCACAGTTTGCTGCTTTTTACTCGTCTTCAGTTGCCTTTTTGCCTAAACTTCGATTCTCAAGCTCCACTGTGTGTTAAATAGCTGACCACACTCAGCATCGCCACCTGTCATTACGGGACGTCATCCCAAGTTTGGGTATTTCCACCCTTCCTCGAGCACTACTGGTCTTTGCAATGCCTGAAAAAGATGGCTTTGCATCTCTAGAAGAGCCGGGCGAACGCCATCAGACACGATCCATCTAGGTACAAATATCGTAGATGCCCAGCAGCATAGAATACTAACCCGGGGGTCCTTCAGTGATTCAAAACTCTCTTTTATGAACACGTTCACAGTGGTGCGCATCAATGGGTACCCCATCGTAGAAGTCTATATGAATATCCAAAGGGGTTTTGACCAGGTCCTTTACTCAGCCTTGCTACAGAAATGATTCATTTGGCGTCGGTGGATCATTGCATAGATGATTCAATTCATACCCATCTAATAGAAGGTAAGTTACACCAAATGGTGGCAAACTGTCATTTGCTGCACTCATCCTCATCAGAGTAATTCAAGGGAGCTTGTTTTACATCACCAAACTTATTAATACCGTATCCTGTGACAAAGCTAACGGTGAAGAATTCAAGTTTCTGATGGCTGCCATGCATGAGAATGATAAACCTGTACTTGCGGAAGGAGATTTCATTTGGAAGTTGATAATGACAATGATAATGATGTTTATTCCCAGCTAGTGGGTAGCATACCTTCAGGCATGATCATAAATTTACAGTCAGAATAAGAGCATGACTGGTGGGGTTTGTGGGTACTGGGAATTCCGTGGAATAGGGACGGCAACATAAAGAGTGGGCATTA
>SJOL01005379.1:288796-325948 GCA_004794785.1 Opisthorchis felineus
CCGTACCGCATATTCCCCCACTTACGCTATTCCTGACTCTGGCCATACGCGCAACAGCCCAAGGCTACGATGCCTCAGTAACGGCTTTAGGCTTTAGTTCGAATCAGCCGGTCAGATCGTGCCAGTTCTGCTGCCTCTCCTGAGCCGTTATTCTGGTTCCACATTTTCTGCAGACTGACGATTTTTAGATTATTTTTATCACATACCAGACAGGAATCCTCTTGCTATGCCCTCTCTCGTATTGTTTTTGCCCGCCACTTTCAAATCTTAAAGATGGCATCTTGTCTCATCTGATATGTTCCCCATTTCGGTTCCATACCCATACCGCCTCAGGCGCGACCAAGTCTACTTCGGGTAATGCCCACTGTTTATGTCACCGTCCCTTTTCCACGAAATTCCCGGTACCCACAAACCCGACCACTCATGCACTTATTCTGACTGTAAATTTATGATTATGCCTGAAGGTATGCTACCCACTAGTTGGGAATAAACATTATTATTAATATTATTGAATGCAGAGAACAAATGGATGCAAGGAAGCGACATCGCCTGGCAGAAGGCGCATGTACATTCTCCAGCACATGTGTCAACCGTCTGGGCGCGTCTGGATATTTGCACCACAAACTATAAGTTAGTTATTGTACTTCTTATCCCCCGGTCAAACCCTTCTCTTGTGTGTGCCTGTTGTTCACCGCGTCTAACTCAGACTGGATATGCATTGTAACCCCTCATGAAACTTTTAACCCTTGACATGTCTAACCAATTTGGTTGACCATCTTTTACGCGCGCTTTTTGACATTTTGCGTTACCGCGTGTTGTGCGCAGGCGTGTATCGCTAAGTAAGATTGATTTGCCGTCTTCTCCGGGCTTTCTTTGGACTTGCACTACTTCGTGCAACAATTTAGACGGAAACCCCCATAATTTGAGTTTTGTACCTCTTTTCGTTACGTATTTTATGCATGCAGTGCCGCATTTCATTGACAAATGTCAAGAATCCACGATTTGTGACTTGTAATTTTGCGCGTCACTCAACTGGGCTTTCCCGAATACGTTTAAGTACTCTACAGTTAACGTAGTTTGACCTCACCTCGTTTGTTCGAACAATATGACAGTGCAGCCTTGGCAGTCGCGGCTCCAAGTGGCTCAAAACTAGGGAACATGCATACGTAGTCATTCGACAGACCGTAGCCGTCACCCTCCAGGATTTGCCGTCGGTCACAGTGATACGACGTATGCATCTCGACTTCCTTCATGAGCCACTCGGAGTGCCGGGACACCTTTTGTGTGGCGTGCTCCAGTGTGTCGGAGTGGAGCGCCCGGTTCTAAGGCGAACGTTGACATTCTCCAGACAGTTATTGGTCACCTTACCAAAGTGAACCATCCCGGATTGTGCGTGTACAGCCCATTTTCGGGTGATATACAACCAGTGGGTCGTAAGGTAAGAGACGAATCGCGGGTCCGTAAGGTGCAGCACTTGCGGCTCTTGCCGGAATCTGTGTATTCGTATTATAATAAACAAAAAGCCCACTGTACGGCGTTGTCCAGGCGGGCCAAGCGGTGGAATATATTCCAGCTTTGCAGAGTGTATCTGTGACCAAACATACATGGATGTTATATGATACATACTCGCTTTCTGATAACTTTTCTTATATGAAAGTAGCACAGCATTACGTCGCAGCTAAACATGATTCTTGTAGCCCGCATTTGCAGCGCAACTTGTCCATGACGAAGGTCCTAACTGGATACTGATCCCCCATCATTTCCTTGAATAAGTCGAGCAGTTCACGCATATGTGCAAACTGTTTGCTCTCCACGAAGGCACACATAACCGGGTGCCTGGTACCCATGCCGCCCGTTATGAGGAAGGTATACAGCTTGTTTCTACAGACCGAATATTAGGTGCTTAAAAACATGCCCAAAATGGTTTGTCGCGTGCGTTCCGTCTACATTTACTACACCTGGAAAGCGTCGAAACAACGCTGTCTGCTGCCATCTGGAGAAGCTTATGTGGTTATGATGACCTTTCCACAACTGCCGCACAAGCACGCGTCCGGTCTCCTGAAGTTTTGCCAGGAGCAAAGGCAAATCATCTGCTACAAAAAAACGCAACTATGTGGCACCTACTCAACAGAGCTGGCTGACACTTCCGGCGGCAGTTGAACATATCCTGAGTGGTAAGGATCCTGCCAAATTCATCAGCCACAAACTGCCGCACTTCACAAGACGGCGTTCCATACTTCAGTAGGGCCCTGCGGGTGCCCGACTGTTCTTCAGTTAGCCGTTGATTAACCGGAAGCCGATAGCACAAAGAGGTAGACACCTTTTGATTGTTTTCAAGATAATAAGAGGTGACTGCGTGGTGGTTCCTTTGCTTCCTTCGACAAAACCGCACTGGATAGCTGCTGCTTTGCGTACCGTTTTTTGGGAAACACGCTCAGCTTACAATCTTCTTCGGATTCCTCGACTTGCCGTTGGTCTTGCAGGTCGCCTGCTGCATTCGTAGTACACCCATACGTAACGCAAAACAGCATTTGTTCTCCGATTACTGGATGAACGCATAAATACCACATATTCATCCTTCATGTATTGATTTTAGGCCTTCTCAAATGCCGTGAAGGATGAAAAGGATACAGCCCCAAATGTTTCAACAAACGCGTGTGATGCAACTTCCGAAGCCATAGCCTAGCAAGTTCGAAGTCGAACGTGTGCCAAAAATTTAGAAAGATCAACTAAAACAAACCGCAAAAAATGACGGCAGATTAGGATGATTTTTGGTCTGAGCACAAGTGCAACAAAATGCAGCATTTTGGCGCAAACAGTTTTAGTTCACTTGCAAAGGTTTTGCAGAAAAACTCACTGTGCCTCCAAGGCTTGGCCTGATGTCTCCGTGAAGATGGTGGGAAATTTTTTTGTAAAAGTTGGTTTCTTCACGCGTTTTCTCCTGTTTTGGATTTGGAAATATTTAAAAGGAGTGCGTAAAAAAATAGTTACGCCCTCTTCGCCCGCGCAAACTAAAAATAGAGCAGCCGTTCCCAGTGTTGCGTCAGCCGTCCCGCCGGACCAAGCCAAGGAATTCACCGCAGCTAGTACCTTTTGCTGTATCGGGCGCACGGCATGGTTTTAGCTTCACATGTGCACTGGCTACTTGATAGTCCCATGGGAGGAATCACTTGTTTTATGGGCAATGCGTGCAGACAGTGTAATAGGCTGGCCAGTACTTCGCGGTTTTGTCACAGATTCAGCTGACTAAGACGGCCTTTGGGGTGCACGTAACACGCCCTGTGGAAAAATAGGAAGTATAAGTTGAGCTACGGGCACTCTATTAGACTGGGTATGGAGGTCGCGGTTTCGTCACCACGACGTCGCATTTGGGTCCGTGGACAGCCCCATGAGCATCTTTAACGAGTCAGTCGGGGTTGTCAGGATATTCAGGACCGACCAAGAAATCGTGATAAAGTAAGACCTGCATGGATCGAGAATACTCACGGTCCGTCGAGGGCAGGGTGTTCCTTTGCTGCCAATAGAATGCGGCCCGAAGTAGGAGGCAGCCGAGAGTGGCTACAATTCCTAACTACCGTAGTGAGCTGAAGCTGCCCAATTTCAAAAAAGACGATCAACGTTCTGGTGGAGATAGAAATGAATGGCGGTGTGCGGTCGATGCAAACCAACCCGAACGTATGCGAATATGAGGAACTTCACTAGCCAAATTTTGCGCCACCAAATTCATAGCTAGTTATGTAGTCCCCCACGAAGCCGGCTAGGAAGGGCAGGGGTGAGAATAAGCGGTCCTCAAGGTTGTGACTGAGGCCTTATACTCAGTGCCACGCATAGACACAGGCCTAGTCGTTGCGATAGATAGCCGAGGTGAGTGAGAACGCATTTACGATGATGAAGTGTGGCTGTTGGCCATCACGTCAGGGCGCCAAGCATAGTAAAGGCCTCATAATCGACGGCGCACATAGGCATGAGTATGGAAGGCCATCCTTAGTCGTTAAATTGGGTTATCATGTATAGTTGAGGCGCCAGTCACTACCGCACATTGACACGGTCCTAGCAGTTACGATAAGTAGCCAAGGTAGGCGAGAGCGCGTGCGGTTATGATAATGGTGGACACTGGTTGGCCCTATTTTCCGGCAATGTCTTTGGGCTCTATGATATAGTACAGCTAACGGCCGTCATTATTTCCAATGGGAAAGATACCATCATGTTTGTAACTAACATGCAGGTACCTGAAAACCCTGCAGTATATACTGACTAGCTGCTCATATCTGAGAATTAGGATCATCCACAGAGGTACACATTCGCATTAAGTCTGCGCAGTGCATCAAATTGACATCCATTATCGTACTGAACGGAGGAAGTTTCTGAGAAACCTGTGTTGTTCCGAAGTTTGCTAAACAAACTCATCTGGTTTGTTATCGCTGACGAGTATGACGCATACACTCGCTATTCAACTATTTACCCGGTTGGAATTTGCATTGGATATTCCGTAGATGTTATCCCTTATTTGTGTAACACCGCGGAAAGTTGAAATATTTTAATGTTTGCTTTCGTGCTTTATCTTGTAAACTGGTAATCGCATGCAAACAGGCGGTGGTTGTTGACCTTGAATGTTTGCTCACTTGAACAAAGTGGTATGAGCAACATATCACTGGAAAGTGCAAACGGATTTTACTAAATCCCCGTAAAATTCGCAACTTCCAAAATTCCATAGGTTCCTTTTACCTCTGGTGTGCGGCACTGGCTACCGGGCCCATATTTTTACCCCTCGGAGCTAGCCTTAATGCTCGGCCGGAAAGTGGCCCGGTCTTCCAACCAATCGCTTGCGGCTTAGGCTTACTAGCCATTACAGTACGTAACTGCGAGTGGTAAGATGACTTAAGCGCACGATTCGGTCTGGCAAAGGCCAACTACGACAAGGGGCCTTGGACAGTGACAGCTCATCTGGAGTGCAATGCAGCAGAAATCACAATTAACCCCTGGAGCTCCGAGAACTGAGCTTGGTTCCCTCCGTCTGCTTGAAAAAAGCCAGCACCCTCGAAAGAGGCTGACTGTGTAGAAGAAAACAGGGCTAGGGGGTGTCTGACTGCTCACTTAGGTAGCGACAAACTCCAGCTACCTGCGCTCCGAGGCGCAACAAACGAAGGACTGCAATGTTTAGACGGAGACTTAGACGTAAAAGAAACCACTTGAACAGCGAGCAATATGATGATGCTGACTGCTGCAACGACAAAGTCGACGGTTACAATGATTAAGTTGGAGTGTTCTCATGATAAATAATGCACTTTCAGATACATTTTTGATATCATTTTATCAAAACGATTTTCAACATCTCTTGAGTAAGTTGCGGACCCTACCGAACGGCTGTCATGTCAATATAGTACACTCACCTTACCTACAAACGAGTAAAAACAAAACTTCTAGAAGGTGACTAATATCTTTAGGTCCAAAAGGTCCCCGGATGTTTTGTTTGGTACGTTTGGCCAGCGTACGGCAACTATTCTTGAATCCGTCCAGGCAGTCAAGACCTGATACAACAAAGACCGTGACTTCAAAAATAAATTTCATTCAGTCGAGTGCCGCGTGATGGCTATTAATTTAATTGTAACTCCTACATACTCTGCCATGATTAAAATAGTTTGCTATGTTTAGGCACACAAATTTTTTGCAATTCAACTGCTGAACATTAGTGGAGTGAAACGCAGTCATTTAAGACTCCAACAACCTTGCGTTCCTATAACACCCTAAGAATTGTTCTTGGACACGTGAATAGGGTAGTCTGAATGACGACATGAAGGTTGTACGCTGGAGCAAGAAAGAAATTTATGTGCATATTCATTCTCATCTTATGTGGTCCGAATATTTTTATCTGAAAGACCAAACGTTACGATCAAAGATCAAACATGGAATAAAAATGATGAATACAAATGAACGAAAAGATAGCACCCGAGAAATTCGCGCTGAAAACGTCCCAACACTTCAGCCCGCAATAAGAATAAATTGGCCACCACTGCTAGGGGGTTAATAAACCAGTACAGTATATTAGCTCGGAAGATTAGGAATTTTACTCGACAAAATGGCTTGGATGACGAGCAGTTACGTCAATTAATGAGAACAGTTCTGATGGTCAAATGAAGCTAATAAAACTGACGTAGAGACAAGAAAACTAGGGAATTTAGTGGTAAACCACGGAGGACATTCATGCATACATACATGCGGTAATAACATTTCTGGCAGGACTGATGTTTGCACTCCGTTGTCTGACAGGAAGCAACTGAACCAGACTAGAGTTCGCAGGCTGAAGCCAGTTGTTTAAAAAAACTCCCCGAGCGAGCGCATTTGTGGTCACTAGCAGTGTCAAAATGACGTATGTCAATCTACCATACTGAGCAGGTCAGGCTTTCGTGCTTTATCTCAGTGAATGAACGTTGTGTGCAGTCCGACACCATCCTAAGTACTTGGATTTACTGACTTGTTTAATTTCTGGCTGGGTTACAAGTGACCTGTTAGATATATCTGCGTAATAACCCTACATGGAACAAAAGGCTTGATGCCTAAAGCTCAGTGGTACGAAATGGATTTCACATAATCAACCATTTCTTCTATCTTGAGTCTGACCAAGGATGAGAAAAGCACCAAATGCGTAGATGCAGTAATCGATCCCTTGTTTCATGCTACACTTATGGGGACACTATCTGTGACTCTGAATGACGAAAGGTGCATCCACATGTAATTCGGATGGGACTCAGCGAAGGTCCTTGTCGTGCATGGTGAGAATGAACCAGTAGACATCACGAGGATAGATACCAAAAATGATTTGGGTATCTGGCTCTCTTCAAACATGTCCTTTTCACTGCATCACGAGAAATCGGCCCAAAAGGCATTCGCCGTTCTACAGATGATTCGGCGCACCTTCTCCCGTATTACACGCATGGACTTCCAAATACTTTATGGGGCCTACGTCAGACCGCTTCCTGAATATGTCAGCCAAGTTATCTACTCAGGACGCAAGAAGGACGTAACCCTCATTGAGCGCGTCCAGCGAGCTGTCATGAAAATGGTTGCTGGGCTTCAATCCGTGAACCATGAAACGCGTCTCGCGATGTATGACCTCTTTCCCCTGAAGAATCGTCGCCACCGAAGAGACCTATTACTTACTTTTGCCCTGTTGAAACAAGGTTTATCCAACAGGTTTTTCGCCGTCGATCCAGCCAACACTCGGCAGGGACATGGTAAGAAGATTTTCAAGCGCACACTTTTATCAGGCAACATTTTTTCTCATTTTGTGCATTTGCTGCGTAGAATAACCTTCCTCCAACGGTTGTCCACGTTACATATAGTACCCAGTTCAATGCACTATTACACGCTTTTTTATGCGAGTCCTAGCGCTGGCAAGCTTAATGCTCCGTGCTGAGAACTTAAAGAGCAGTGCTACACCCTTTTATCGCTTGTGCCTTTCAGGTGAACGGCAGTCGCTGAACGAAAATAACAAAACCGACCCGGGAAACTTAGGCGAAAGCCTTGATCTTGTGTATCAGTCCATGAATCCGTGACTCTTGTTGGTCACATACTGTGGAGAGAATGCAATCGTAGTGCCAACAAAAGGACAAGTCAGCTCTTGATGATTTTCTTAGAAGCTGACGACACAATTAACGTAATATAAACGAGAAGACGCCCGAAGGTAAAACTGAACCACCAAACTCTCTCCTACTCTGTGGATGATGTAGGTATTTTAAAAGATCCACCCTGATGCAAGCGTTCATCGACCAACGTCGTTCCTTAATTTATTACAAGAGAATGTAGGAAGTACTGTTAGGAATCGTGTAGTTGTATCTTTTCTCAAATTTTCTCGTTGCGTCATATTCATATTCATAGTCGCGAATTAGCTCAACTTTTACGGCAGAAAAATGCTAGCCATAGCCGAAAATTCCTTGCAATGGATATCAGTCTAAGGTGACAACCACGCAAATGGTAACCACCAAAGTAAAATTCAGCCAGAAAGACTACGTGGTCGATTAAGAATGGTTCCAGCTCTGACCATTCTTGTGTCCCTTGAAGCTCCTGCAAAATAATAGCCTTCGGCCTATGGCACGATAAACTGATAGATCAAGCCGTCAAATGAGCGAGATTTTCAGCAAGCGAAATGAACAACCATTCTGTTTTCAATGTATCCGAGTGAGTGATGGTGTAAGCTGCGTATAGAATATGCTACAGATTTTACCGTATCTCAAAAACGGAAATTGCCTTGTAGAGTTAACGGTCACGTTCAATTGAGGATAAACCGGACCACGATTAACCCTACCGGATACTTTAAATAAAACGAAAAAAATTTTGGTCTGATTAGAGTGTTCCCGAACGGCTCATACAATATCGAAAAGAGGAATAAAACAGAAGCGGGAACTCGGTCATTAGGCTCGTGACAGCGGGTATACGGTGATTTGAGCTAAAAGTGGCTTTTGAACATAAGGACAGGCGATTCGTAAATTCGTCTTCTGTATTGCAGGATGCCGGCTGGGTTCAAGATCGTTTGACGTGACTGTGCACTGATACACTGCTCAGCCTACGAGAGTGGGCTGCTTAAAAATAATAAAAACTATGGTTTTCATAAAGGAAACTACTCACAAGGTTGCTGAAAACTCTTCGACGGCCCACGACCGGTTTTGCCCTTCTTGGGCCTCATCAGGTAGGCTCAGTCCCCTAGTTTCCATCAGTCGTATGTTCTACTTGAACCCGAATTCGACTGATTTCGACAAATACACTGATTTGCACATCAACCGGGTTTTCACGGGAGACTCAACTGAATCTCTCGTCTTTGACATTCTTCAACTGAATGTGCTGCACAAAGGCCGCCTCATGTTTAAGTTGATACGATATTCGAGATATCGCAGTAAATTGTGTTTTGCTTATAATCCAGATTCATATCCGAAAAACTTTATAAATTTCCAGTAGCGAGAGGTATTTATACCAAAGATACGTCATTCATGAAGAGCACGAAGTTTGTCAAAACTCTGAATTTGAAATTATGCAGGTCTCAACATTCAAAATATCATACGAACGTGCTTCTTTTGCAAATCGTATGTTGACCAGATGATGGATTCAATTTTCCAACTGGTTTTGTCCCAGCCAGATTAGCTCTTCTTAGGCGCATTACCGTGAGAGAAAGATTCAGCTGAGTCATGCTTGAAAACCAAAACCTTATCTAATATGAGGCTGAGTTCACTCAAAAGCGGGCCAAATTCCACCATTCTGCATATCAGAGCACCCGACAAGGCACCTAATGTGTTGTTTTTAGTCTCAGTTATTGCCTCTTTTCGATTCAATAAATGTTTTCTACTCAATAGCTGCGGTTCATACGTTCGGTCGTGTATTTGAGTAAAGCTGGATCATTCCGCTAAAAATTCTGCCTTGAACGAGTGAGCTTCAGACCTGATTGACGACATGTGAGGCGAAGCAAGGTAAGTCAGACTGAAAAATCAATGTTTTGTCTGTGAAGTCATAATCACGGGGTTGACAAATGGAAATTCACAGGTCGAGAGCACAACAACACAATCATTAGCACCGACAGCAAGAGCACAGATGAATTACCAGTTCTTCATTTCCAGTCTCATTTTAAAAAACCCTGATAGGTAAAAAAAAGTTATGAGGAGAGGTGACTAGTGTTACCCCAGAGATGTCTACCTTAACACGCAGTCAAACAATATGAATAAGAGCTGCCTAAACGAACGTCAATGACTGGTTCACAGACATTGCTTGTAACTCCTCAAGTGCGGGTAAAAAAACTCCGTCAAATCGTGTAGAATTCTCCGGAGAAAAAGTGCCTGTCGTTGCAATTTTCGTGCCCTTCGCCTGCATTACGGGCTTCATTAAGCTACTCAAACGAGGTCTTCATACCAACACTACTAATTAAAGAAGGTTTATTAAAATGCGAGACCTCAATAAGGCAAGCGTATGGTCGTGAAGTAAACCCATTAGTAGTGTTAGCTCGGAATGTATCATCATTCCTGGTCCAACCAACCAGGTTACTCGCTCAAACTAAAGACTGCACTGCGTATTCAGCTTCTCATGTAGTTTGGTGCAAATTACAGACGAAATGCTACACAGCTATCAATAGAGTTTTTACTAATCCTGATGGTTCTGGCAGGCAAGTCAGGGAAGTAAAATGGATGAAATGTTTGCTCTGTACAAATCAATGAAAGGATTTCGTCATATTAGGTTGGGTGAAACTACTCACAAGGTTGCTCTAAACTCTTTCAGTAGTTTTATTCATTGAAATTCACTTCACTATCTCGAATATCGTACCGACTGAAACATGAGGCGGCCTAGCTGAGGTCGGTCACTTGTGTACGACTTGGTATTACCGGTCGAGATGTTGCAATGGACGCTGAAAAAAACACCAACAGGAGTTACCCTAAGTGATTGACATCCATGAAAAATGCACAATCGTTCTCTCCACACTCACAAAGTCAGACATATTAAGATAATCCTTTGGACAATGAGTGGCCTTTTATGTTTCGTATTACCTAAATGGTTAAAAGTGGACCACAAACTTGATTAAAAGAGCCCATTTTTACGCGGACCACGTCCAAGTAACCTTCTGATGGTTCCGAATGAATGGTAAATGTTCCGCCAAGAAGCATACCGTATTTTTCTCACATAAAGAATTAAGAGCATACGGATCGGGACAACAAATCAGGGTGCAGAGGGTAAAATGTGTCTACAGAGCTAAGCGGATGAGCTTACGACAGTTTGAACAAACGTTAGACCTATCTCGGAGATGTTCACATTTTCGTTTCCTACGGCCAAGTGGCAGTCTGGAAGCCAAAAGTTTCTTTCACAAAATCTTCAACTGAGATAAACGTAAACAGCATTCAAGATTAATGGTGCGTACGAACTAAAATCACAGCCAAGACTAAAAAGTTTTGTGGGGATCGCAGGGTGTAACCACCGCAGGCCAAGACATTCATGGGAACGTATATATTTAAGCTTCACTATTGGACTGACCGACAGGTATCTTGGACAGTAACTTGGCGAGGGAATACAAATTCCCCTGAATGACCCAGGTATTCAACTTATCCAAGGCTTGAGCTTAAACAGAAGCTTCCTTTCTGAAGTAGTAGGGCTCACCTCGTTGGCCATGCTAAAATGAATCATGTTTATGCTGAGAGATTAAAAACAGGCTTGTAATTCTCGAAGGAAGCTACTCATAAGGCTGCTGGAAGCTCTTCGACAGCCCACGACCGGTCTTGCGCTTTTCGTGGCTCACCGGATAGATGAATTCTCCGAGATTCCGTCAACCTCATGTTCTACTTCAACGAAATTGTACGAAATTGGCCAAATACACTCATTTGCACACCAATTTCGTTCTAACGGGAGACTGAAATGAACCCCAACAGAATCTTCCGTTTATGGTACTCTTCGACTGTAATTCAACCAGTAATTCCTTTATGAACAAACCTATGAAATATGCATTGATGTATCGATGCTTTTCATTACATTCGTGCACGGCTATGCGTTTGCCTTTGGACAAAGTCACCCACAGGTTCACTGGTTTAATATGATCCCTACATAACAACATTGCCATTTCAGCATACGCATCGCGCGTCTTGGCCTGGTGGCATATCGGAAACCATATGAATTAGGACTATAGCGTGTGACAGTGGAAATCGATTCCAAACGTTAAAGCTACTGAATAGTGTTGTGCCATGTTGAACAAGAAATACAGCATAGCCGTCAAAAACCAGCACTGAAAAGTATGCTTCCATTACATGTTTCCTTACTCAGGTGAACCAAAACGAGTTCACCCAAGTAACCAGTCCTCGCACGACATGATTTATCTGACTGTATAACTATGTTGAACCTGTATTTTTATTGATTACAAATGATTGTTCTCCTTAGTGCTTAACCGATTGTTTGTAGTGACAAACAATTAGTGAGTGCAATGACCGCATAACTATCGCATTCACTGGCTAGCAAAATCAATTAGCTGGCTTGTTGCAACATGGACTCATGACTTTTCGCACTGCCGGACTTTCATCAGTCGATCAGTTGTGGAGCTGACGACCTGGGAGCTCAACACAAGGTACAAAAATACATAGCCGGAAGGAGAACCAACAGAACTAATTGAGAAATCACCGAAGAACTGATAAAGTTAATTGGACACACAAGTGTCCTATGTTCACCAGAGTAAATCATTAAGTTAGTAAGTCAATCTGCTTCGTTCCGTCAGGTAGCTCACGTCAATCGAGAAATATTTTCGTCAAATTACCCCTGGAGATTTATCAACTGAAGTCTGAATGATCAATTCTACTGCAAATCAGTTTGATGCGATCTGTTATTTTGGAGTACCTTAAATTTGTATCAAGCTAAATCAGATACGTTTCGGTGCACCAATCTAATCAATACTGACTTGTCAGTATTCCACTGCTCCGGTTAACCGGGCCCCAATGACCGATTACTGCTGTCACATGAATAGCTTGAGAACGGTATTTTATCGCTAGCCGTTAAATCACCGGCATCCACATTGTCTCCAACCGTTGTTCTGATAACCGAAAAACAAAACAAAAAACGCTGAACATGAAAAATGTGTATGAGCTGATGGGCGTTTGGTTTCACATGTTCGAAATGTCTACTTGTGATGAACAGTCAACTCCTTCACGACGACAGCAAACGACTTTCTTCATTACGGTCTTGATATCGGTATTTTCGTCCCATCCTTTTGGTTGAACACAGAAAAACCAACCCGTAACTAATCCGAAAAGTGATGCGATAAAAAAATGCCACTGGAGCTTGCTCATCTTTCCTCAGTCTTCCAAGCAGCTTATAAAGCAAGATTGGGAACTTTGGTTAGCCTATACTCGAACTTATTACAACATCGGATAAGTATTCAGTTTTCAAATTAGACTGAGCCAAATTGACTTTCTCAAAATGCGCAAAGTGGTAATAGGATAGACTTGAGCTACAAACGTAGCAACCATTGCTTTTTATAGCTTCGCTTCAAACCAAGTCTTCGGTCCATGTGTTGGGTTGAACTCGATTGTATGATCAGTTTCAACGTAGAGCGTCACTTGTGATGAATACACCCAAGGCCAGTAGAACACCTAAGACTATTCTGGTAAAACCGAGGTATGGCACGCAATTCAGTGCCGCGTCTGTTTGAAAAGGCTTCAAGAGTGAGCAGTGAAAGCTCAGAAATGAGTGCATACGAAATTATTGAAAAGTGGAAGTTTTTCATCCCTCTGTGACCACAAAAGCCCCATATATCGTGAAAATGTGGCGAAAGCGGCAAATTCCTGGTTAGACAAACGAAGAGCTTTGGGATACTGTCCTGAATCACCTGATGAGTGAATCAAAATTGCTACATAATAGTGTACGGCAGGCACAGCTTTTGCTACGAGATAGCCTAGAGTTAAATGTCAGTAAGATGAGTTCTTTCTTTTGTCATATTCCAGCAAGGATCACCGGCACCGTACATTACCTTACTTATCTTGACTGAAGCGACATGACCTAGGGTAACCAAATTTTCGGAACTCAGATGGCTCCCGTGGATTGTTGTAGCACCGGCCAGACTTATCAAAATATAATGAGAGAATTCATGTATCGAGAATGTGGGAGTGGTGGTTTTTGGGTGCTTATTTGTATTTGGCGAAAAACCCAGCTAGCAGATGACAGGCAGGGCGCTTAGTCTTTCCTTAAGTCCAAGTAAATGACCTAAGACTGTGGTGGTGTCAAACGACATTACGGCTAAACCGAACCAATCGCAGCCCGACTAGATTGTTGCTTGGCTTTGTGAAGTCTCTGGATCTACCAGCTGTTAATAAGCTGGCTGTTGATTTGTTCGTCGAGCTTTGCAAACGTTTCATTACCAATCGAGGAGAAGTCATCGGTGATCGGATGGGTAGGTACTTCCTTCGTAGGACATACTGATGAAGTGAAGGCAATCGACTGGATGACACAACGGTAGTCCACAAACCTGAAAACACACTGTAGATGACAGCATAGAAGCCAAAAGGAAAACGGATGGAGAACAATGTCACACACAGACACACAACACTCAACGCAACGAGCGCAACAGAAACTGCATGAGATAAGTGGGAAGGAGGCATTCCGCCAGACAAGTGAGCACGAACTCAATAACAAAATACACCATCAATCTTCACCGGCCTCCAGGAACGAGGATCACGGTCGCATACTACACCATACTCTACTTCGCAAAAGGGCCTGAAGTTATAGAATTCATGGATATTTTACCAAACACATTAAACTTGACCAAAGCTGCAAGCCACCAGGCACAAAGAAACTCCATAACTGCAAAGCTGAATACCCGATAAGAAACCAGCGGGAAACTTACAAGAGAAAAAGAGGAGAATGAGTCCAACGGAAGACTCAGTTTGAATGGAACATACATCCAACCAATAAATCGTAATACCACATTGAACAAAAGCAAGGGATTAGGTGGTCAGTTACCAACTATAGTGAGGGAGAGGGAAAACGCAACCAGTTAATCAAACCGCAACAAGGTATAAACTGTGAACGTACCGATAAAACCACGAAAAGAAAAATGCCAAAATGAGCCTCAGGATAACCAATCAAATTAAAAAGATGGGATGCAACTCAGCAAGTGGATGGACCAACAAGAATGGCGATCAAGTCAACCCAAAGGAAGTTATCCAACGAAACAGTCGAATGCAATTTATGCAAACCACAGTGCAGCACAAATCGTAAACCGACCCATGAATTTACGAGAACCCTGTCTCCCGATAAGCCGGACAGAAACAGATATCGGACACTCTTTAAAAGCCATGTAAAACTAGTTAGTTAAGGAAGGAGCAATAGGGAGTTCACCTCCTTGATTAAAAAACGTTTGCAAGAGACACAAGATTAAAGGAAAGTTATATTTCTTTGTGTATCACTACCAGTTTTTCGCTGTTCGTTGCTGGTGATAAGTTGATTCAACCCATCCAGAATTTGAAACCATGTGTTAATGGTTCAGGCCAATTATTTCGTCTTTCTGCTGCGAAAAATCCTGGGTATTGGAACGAAAAGGAATGGCTCCGATAGCGTTCCGCGGATTCCAACGTTAGCCTGTGTTAAACACTTTTCGGTTTCTTGTCGGTTGCCAGTGTGAAACCACGCAGTCAATATACAAAAGACAGTGGTAATTACGTGAATAGCCAACTCATTGTGACCTACGTTGGCTACTGACGCTCGGGTAGAAGCAACATGAGTAAGCAATTCCGTTTGGACTGGGTCAGCAAAAAATCATTAGTTTGGTTGTAGCTTGTCACAGTACGTGTAGAGTGTGCACTCAAGCTAGATGACTGTCAAGCCCTGAGAAACATGCCAATCGATCGACAACCAAGAAAGTCACTACATCGACGTTTGGCTCAAGCATTAATGCATTCGCTGGTTCAGATATGGCACGTCCGAACTGCGCTGGTAGGGTAATGTTACCACACTTGCCCCACATATCAGATATTCGGGTTCAAAACCCAGTCAGTGTTTTACAGTGCTGGTGAGCTCTAACAGAATCGGAACTCGAGTCCATAGTAGAACCCACTTACGCCCCCGACCCTGATGCAATTGTCCTGGCACCCCCTAACGCACACAGACCAAAAAAATCTGTGAAGGGCCCAAAGACCGGATTCAACTTGAAGACAATCTCCCCTAACCAATCTATCGTAAGTGCTAATCATCCAAACTAACCACCAAACAGGAACTTCAGACTGACACCCAGCACTAATCAAGTCGGCTAGTCACAAGAAATCTCAACGACTGATTCTCTGACTGCCTGAAAACTCGGTCAACCTGGTAACTTATTCGCTGGGCCTGATGAAGCTTTTGCGTCGAAAGCGAAACGTTGCACACCGATTGTTTACCATAGCCCTCTGAAATGATGACTACCCAGTCGGTCGCAAACATCTTCTAAATGATTGAAAACCGTCTCGTCTCTTATGACTGGTTAAGGGTTAAGGCAGCAACCATTAACATTTCGCTGCTCGTGCTTGCACTGTAGAAAAACGTATGACTGGTGTCTACCTCTTAGGTATAATCGCATAGCTAATAATGTATGAAGGAGCATGTAAGTGCTTCCTCTCGCTATTAATTAATCAGGTACCTATCTCACTGGTTGCCTAATTAAGCTCAGCGAATTGTGGAACTCAAGTAACAGTCATGAAGTGTAGTAACAAGAGGGATGGCAATTAGTAACAACAGGGCAGGATAATCATTTTGCCGTGGACGAAACACGTAGTTCTTCTAAGGCCACAGCTTCATCTATTATATTTTGTACCTTGGAGCTGCCTTGCACCCTGAATTCATGCTCCTTTTAGGACAGCCCATGCAAAACTATGGGTGGTAAAACGGGATTCCACTAGACCTTCATTCGTTCTAGCGAACCGCGTATCCTGAATGAAACAAAATTTAACCCCAAAACTTCGGGTAGTATTCACACAGCGTGTACACCCTACGCTCTGTGAGTAACATTGGAACGACCAAGTGGTCTAATAGGATTGACAGTCTCGTTTGAAAATAAATGGCTTCACTTGCGTTTGCGGTAATCGCTCGAAGTCTAGCTGCTACCCTTGTTGTCTGCTAACGGACGGCAAAGAATTTGAGGTTGTTGTATCCAAAAATGATCAGCGGCCCGCTAGGACATTGGTGACCGCAGGACAGTTGTGAAGGCACCATTAGTTTGTTAATCACACGCCATTTGCTAGAAACCACAGGCTGATACGAACTGTGCATTATTGTGGTAAAACCTGCTACGGAGTCGTCTGGGACAAGCATATGTTGACAAGGAAACCCTAATCGCACATTGGCCGTATTTTGGCATTTTCCGCTGATCACACACAAAACGTCACTGAAGTACCTGCTCCTCTCATTGACGTGTTGCGCTTCTTGCGAACATCTGTTCCCCCATAACTTACGAGTTGAAGGGTTTTGTCACACACTGTAAGCGATCATTCTGGGCACTGTCGTGTAAATCCAGTGCTCATGATACTGTTTGCGGACGCATGGTTTAGAGATGGTTGATCCATCCCCAGAACACAACATATGGATGTCAAGTCAAGCAGTTATCATCATCATTGGCAACAATACACCAGTATTACATACCAGTGCTTAACTGCCATACGAGACAATCAAACAGAAACAAAGCCTGATTCTATTCTGATAATTCTTAGATTCATCATGCAAACGAAAACAGCTAACACACCTACAGAATCGGTCTTGTTACATATGTCTCGGGTGTAACCGACAGAAGTCCATAAAGGTCATTCCGGTTAAAAAAATTTAAGAGTTCCTGAATGGCCAATCTTGTGCCGTGATTTGACTGACGAAGACCTCAGTGGAACTAATTCTACAATGCGGCTGAAATGTCCGAGTTGTCCTTCGCCCCAAGTGAAACTTATATGAGTCGCCGTTGGTTAGATAAAAAGATGAAGTAATGTATAATATTCGAGTGTTACAGGAAAGTGAAAGCCCCGTGTTATCCATTGTTGTTTGAAGCCTATTACTCAGTGGGTCTGCTGGAAGCAAATGCGTATTTATTCACACACTCAACCAGTATTTCAATCGTCTATTGTTAGTTCATATTGGTATAGGCTAGTCTGAACCGTGAGTACTATACTTTTACTGAGTATAATCATACATGGTTCTTCTGCAGCATAGTGGAGAAGCACTTCGCTGTACGCAAATTCCTCTTAGTTGAAGGGTGAAAATCATATTGGTTTTGAGTGGTAGTGGAGCAAATAGTTTGAACACTGCAAATAGTGTATTCTTTCACTGAGTGTATAATGCATCCAGAAAGAATCGCCCCATCTTCGGAAGTGGTGTCCTAAAGCGACCTAAATCGGTATTCAGGCCCTGGTGATGTGACCCAGCATGCCTCCCTCGGGAAACCCTCATAAAAACATCACCAACTAAGGAGGAACTATGTAGGAACTGACTTCTTTCTCATTTCTGGCTTCCTTGATGAAAAACCCCTCCGAAACCAATGGACAGACACCGTCTGGTGCACCAACTGGCGTAGTTGCTGTCCACCGGTAGACAGCACAAATTTGTCAGTTGGCAGCCACTTTGGAGGCACAACTGAAACCCACCACATCAAGGAACTCTTTTTTACTGAACTCGGCCGATGGTTTGCCCCTGGATACCTACAAACCACCATTAGTTGGAACACTTCACACTGATTGAAATCCTCTCCGTTTCACTTATTCATATGGCTACTCAGCTACAACCAAGAAACTCGGCAGGTGCGAAGAGAAGGCCTACAAAGTTGGAAACAAGACCATGATCAATGTGTGTTCCATTCACATTAAGTCAGATACATCCACATTGTATCCCATCACACCCTCCTACACTCTAGCAGTAGGAATACATGGCAGGGGATAAAATATTTTAGACCAAACAAATAGACATACGGCAACTACCACAGATGCTAACGAACTCAATAACAATTTTGCCATAAAAGGTCCTAATGCCATTGGTTGGATCCATGCAAGCCACTACAGTGATCATCTACTGAATCAACGACGACAATCCCTGAAGGCGTTGAACTTGAACCCACGAAAATCCTTTCCAACACAGCTATTTGACCCGAAAGACTGTCTCTTTGGGGTTCAAGTGCTACGCTTCCGGGAACTCCGTTCCACCGTGTCGACTCTTCAGTCATGTTATAGATGGGGAATAGCTAGTGTAACTCCTCTATTCACAGCACACCCATCTGGGGTTTCACCACAATTTCGTCCAGTTCCATGCAGTTCTGTTTTGTTGTAAGTGCAAGAGTGATTACTGCTTGACGTTATAAAACCCTCATTGAGCGTTTCCACTGGTTCACATCAGCTTGCGTACAATGTGCCTGGATCCGCCGGAGATAGAGTAGCCTCTAACGTAATTCCGAAGGCATTATACGTCAAGAACGTGTGCTTCCGCGTCTGCTTCGTGAAACTCGAATTAGTTGACCGGAAACTTTCAGAATAAACATTCCGGGGAGGATTTTGGAAGGCCCTCTTGCACAAATATTTTACCGACCGTAAACAGTACGTTCAGACCGGCAGAAAGTTGTAGAAGACTCTTCCCAACAAATTCCGCGTGTCTCTAGGGGCCGTTTCGTTGCCGCTTCTATGTAGCCTCCACACAGACCTATAAATCCGGCGGATAGTGCACCCCGATGGAATATGCGGACAACATCGTGTTTAGCAGAGTGCTCTAGACCACTTGTTTGACCGGGACAGTAAAGCCGAATGTTACTGGAGACAAGATATAGGGCTACAGAAAATGCTTCAAGACCTTGGCGAAGTACACCCATTTGCATACAAATTTGGTTTTGACGGGAGACTTACCTGGACCCCACCTGAATCTCTCGTTTATGACGGGTTGACGGAAACTCGGGGACTGCGCCTATCTGATGAGTCCCAAGAAGGGCAAAACCGGTCGTGGGCTGTCGAAGAGTTTTCAGCAAGCTTATGAGTAGTATATTACGTCTACATCAAGACCTTGTTAACAACTAGGCGGTGTAGACATCCTGAGGCTACTTCACCTACTTTGATCTGACATGGGATGAACAATCTGGCAGTCTTCCATAGAATTCGAGGAATGAGTTGTTTCATCTGACGACTTTCTTCCCTAAATGTGGTCAAAGGAAATCGTAAATTTGCCAAGGCCTTGCTGGTTATTTTGTACTGCTCAGTCGTTGTTTTCGGCGGACTACTGGAAAATATATTGTTACCAAAGAGTTCATTCGAATTTTACCGGCTTCGAAACATGTTCCATTTATTTTCCTGGCAAAATATACTACACGTAGGGCTGCTGAAAACCCCTCGACAACAACCATATGAGTAGAATGCTTTGCCAAGAAAATATGCATCTCAAATATCATGCCAACTGAAACATGAGACGGCCTTTCTGCGGCACATACAGTTGAAGAATATTACAGACGAGAGGTTCATTTGATTCATTTGTTAACCCACCGCGTTTTCTAAATAAGTGTATTTCATCGTTTAGATACCTTAAATGATAGATACAAGAATGCCTGTACAAATATTGAAGCAATTCCTGAAGGCGTTTTCCACCCACTACTTTCAGGCATGACCAACTGTCTCCCGAAACCATCATCGTACTGCACCGGTGTGCATTTTCCCGCACAGAAATCAGCATACAGTAACTCCGGTTCTTTATCTCTCACGCCTGATTACCTTAGAGCCACTCTGCAGAGCCACCAGATGAAAAAAGACCACCTTTTTTAGCTATATGGTAGGAGCCAACTTATTCACGGTGTTGTATTAGTATGTATGAATCAGAGATGTGAAAGATATGCACACTGGGGAGTCAAACTTTAAAATAGGAAGGAGTCTTTCTTACATGACAAAGTGCTGGACTGCGTACGGTCGCAGGATGACAAACGGTTAACTATACATAAGACCTGGTGAAACATATACTTGACACTGGGTTATGTTGAAGACCGTGCGGAAGATAGCACCTAGAGAAGCCAGGCATTTTTGTATGCAATGAAAGCAGGCTTATGGCTTAAGACAGTACTGAAATTGGATTCAGGTACGTTAAACACGGCCGAGCCGGGTGTAGTACAAACTATAGAAAATACAAACACAATACACAAAATCTCAATATATCCAGTACCAGAGCAAATTTATTGAGGGTGACTCTGAGCGCTACTCCCATACCGTCGTGCCGAGTATAGAAAATCGAACATTTCTTGTGTGGACAGAAGATGTTGAGACCACCAACTAACAGTTATGATCATTAATTTTCTGGTGCATGCTGCTACAATTCTGCAGCCATTTGTCTGCCAACATTTCATTGTCTCTCATGAGGGCTTCGCATAACCTCTCTCATTGTAGGCTACTTTATACACTTTCTCCTGAGGTTATCGATTGAAGACAGTGAAGGGTTGTGCAACGCCAACAAAGGCATGTTGGTTTGGAAAATGCAGAAATACCCTTCGAACACTAACAGCACAGTTTTAAAAAAATTGTGCGTCTGGAAATTCGTCAGATTTACAGAAACAATGTGAGTATCGGATATTTGGCTGAATTTCGGTGGTACAAGAGACTAGGATAACTCCTTCCTATTTGAAGGTTTCGTGTTTCTATTTGAATGACATAAGACTGGACGTTCACTTCGTGGATTAACAATATGCAGGCATGTGCTTAGCTTTTACTAAGTTGTTCATAGTAAGCTGAAACAGTTATCGGTTATTTTTGTGTCAAATTCTGCAAATGAAAACAGAACTTACAAAATGTTATCCAGGTGGGCCAAAGAAACAGTGTTCAGTGTGTTGTGAGACGTTTTCAGCCCCCAAATTACACGTAGACCAATAAAGTCAAACAAACCTGGGTTTCTGCCTACATAGTACCCACCTTCCTTTCAATCTGGTCAAGTTTCACATGGATGAAATAGACGGCTGTGCACAAGGCCAAAGCACGCATACGAGCCCAGAATATTCGACGATCCGAACGTTCACAAGTGAAAAAACTCCATAATCATTGTGGAATCACTGCACTGCGGAGAACAGACCCATCGATATCACAGCGAACGAACAAAATACTGAGGGAGAGGGACTGAGAGCTGGTCAACTGTATGCGCGAAAAAAACTCTCGTGAAACCGGGTGGACGGTAAAGCCTGGTACGTCGTTTGTTCGGCCTGAAGCTCAGCAACGTTGACTTCGCAACAATGTCATCTTGTTCACCTGACTGATGGCTTGTATGTCAGGTCTTCGTCCCTTGTCATTTTACTGACAGCTGTGCTATGCGTGTTGTTGATTCGTTCTCGTTGTGTCCCTTGCAAGCCCATGCGTCTTATGTATTCTGTTCACTATTCAGCTTATTCTGTTTCATGTGTGCTTTGCGGTTTACGAGGTCGCTACGGAGGGATGTTGGATCACATTTGATTACTGAATCGAAGTGTAAATAGTTTACCAAATTTATGCTGCGGTTTACAAATGGTGGACATTCTTATTGACCTCGAAATTCAGAAGTGACAGCAAGCACCAAACTTCCTGCCAACATCCGTAACTCAGACTTTGTAGCACAGAATCGTCGCTAACTACCAGTCATGGCTGAACTATACAGCGATCATAGCTGCCAGGTGACTCACGCATCCACTGCCCAGGCTACGGATGACGAAAATCGAGGGAGCTAACTCCACCCCAAAAATATTGATTTGGGCTGGAAATTCTGAAAGTCCAGTGATAGGACCATATTTATTTCGAGAGAAGCATTGTTGGTAAGGGTCCAGCAGCATTTGTATGACGTATTGAAACTCAGTGTTTGGCACCTGTCAGAAGCTCTATGAAGAACGATCACCACTCATCTAAGAGTTCAGTCACTTACGTTATGCTGTCATGATTACACGTCAACAAGCGAGCTAACAAATCGTAGGCTTCTTCGGAGAGGCACTGTAAGCAAAATTCCCCCATAATGCGATCGCAGGCCCGGGCTAACAGTTGGCCTCGCTCAGGATTATAAAATTTCGAAGAAACAGTAAGGAACCGGTTAAAGATAGCCAAAGGGTGTTCGTCCTGGTGCATACTCTCTCCATCTCAAAAGAGGACAACTACTATCTTGGGGGACCTTGCTCGCGGGGAAGTGTACCACAGATAAAAAATGCACAACGTTTTCCGGCTGCGTATCATGAAAAGATTTCAGTGAATTGAATCTCAAGAAACTAAACAAGAGACTGGTTCATAATGTCACCTAAGAGATAAACCTCAAATATTTCCAGAAGAACGTCAGATACCCTATTGAAGAGGGAGTTGGAACAAGTCAATCCAAATGGCCCTCCCGAAATGTTCACCTGGAGTGCGCAGTGAAAAACTTGAGGGCTACGAGGATCTCTCCAAGGAATTGCTCGTTTCTTGATGACTGGGATGCCGTAAAACGGAGATGTCCAGATAATACGCTGCATATTGAACGGCCACCACCATTGACAGAGATACATCAGTATGTGCTAAAATGCCACGAAGCCATGAGGAAAACCTCAGTAAGTGGTAGAAGGAAAAGGTCAGAGGATTGGTGAGACTGAGTCCTACAGTCCTTCAGAGCAGAAAGGCATATTAGCACATAATCAACTGATAGGAGATTTGAAGTCACATACCACAGCTCGATATGAGCGGGACGAATGAAAGGCAAGCACAGGGCCAACCAAACTGTTGTTGAAGATATTGCGCCCAGCCATCCAGATGTTGACCTTTATTATATATAAGGTTTCCAATATGACGCTTGATTACATCACGTTTGCCAACCTCCGACATTTGTGATATGATGGACAACAAGTAGCGAACGTGATTCGGACCCTCGAGATTCGATCATTGGCTTCATCAGACCTTTCAGAGGAAACAGTGCCTGGTACAACACCGCAGTATTCAAGAGTAATTGCTTCCATTCAGGTCGACATCAGGTGACACAACGGGTCATGGGTCTGCTAGTCTTCAATAACAGTTGTGCTTGCATTTAAGGGAGTTGATGTTCAAATACTTGCAGAAAGGGTCTAACATGCTCACAGTAGCATCCAGCTTGGTATGCCGATTGGGACGTAAACGGAAGCAGCTGCAAGAAAACCATAACGTGGTCGGTGGCAACTGCTCTGAAAATTCTGGTTTACTCAATGCTACTATCTGAGAAGTACTTTACATGGTCCACCAAACACATGACACTCAAGCTTATTTTTGCGGTACTATTGTATGCTACCATACTTGTTTGGACACTGTATTTAGAAAAATTACTGTCATAAAACGAATCAGGTAAAAATTTCTACGGAAAAATCTGTCCTGAAGAACGTATGCCATCTGTCATAGAGACCAATATCACACCATCAGAATGAACACATGCACCGAGTCGTGGTGCCCGAATTTCAGTGTCATATTCTATGGGTGCTACCGACAGTGGTTTTTGGAATACCCTTCCACGAAAACATAACAAATCCCGTTGAAACAAAGCTCGCACCGTAAGAAGTTAAGTGCAACGAGAAAGTCTGGCCTAAGAACCATGCCCATGTGAAAAGCATAAACCACGACAACGAGCTTCATTTATCACGCTGTAAGACGTTCTTTCCATTTCAGTTAAATGAAGTGAATGATCGTGGAAGCTCTAAACACAATCATCATCATCATCATCATCATCATCATCGTCGACAGTATGACATCAGTGTTCAACACCGATGCTTCACTGCCGTACAACCATCATTTATTTGATAGCCTTATTGTGAAGAAAAGAATAAAGGTGGACGGGGAAGGGACTTAGTGCTAGCTTACTACAATCATTACGAGCTACCTACACCTCCAGACACTCATTCAGGCAATCTGGATAGAAACTGACAACAAGAACGCCACTGACATCGGTTGGCAGCCATATCTTGAAGTGTCTCCAACCAGGCGCAGTGGGGATTACGCGGTCCCCATCCTGGAAGGCGAGTCGCACCGACAGCACCCAAACGTTTCGTAATCTCCTTCATACCTCTCTGCCAGGTCAAGGGTTGGCCACCTCTCTGCTTCCGCCACTCTGAGTTGGGCATGGAAAACAAACTGCCCCTCAGTACACGAGACATGGCTCCTAATCGATACCAATGACCTTCCTGCGATCAGTCTCTATCCAGGTTTCCAGAACGCACGTTTGGAGGTTTGGGCACCTCGAGTGTTTGGTGGGTTAGCATCAGAACATCTTCCCTTTCCCTCTTGTTCTTCTCTTAATTCATTAAGTTGTACAGTACTTAAGCACCGACGTTATCGCACTGGTTTATTGCCAACAATTAACGGATTGGATTTCTGAGTAAAAAGGTCTTGCTTTCAACATTGCTTTGTTTATAACAAAAAAGGGCAAAACAAATGACAAAATAACACGCAACCGACAAAAAACACAAAGATAAACACATCTAGAGAGATAACAAGTAAAGATCACTGCGAGAGTGAAGGTGACATGGAGACGGTTGCACTAACCATGAGGAATTAAGTGTAGCCCTGCTATCAGAAGAAACCCGAACATGCCGAATAGACAACACAAGACACCTCGATTGGCCATGGTTTTCGGTTTCAACCTGATGCTTCTATCGTACGAGCATGGCATCCCGGCATTGACTTCAGCTGGAAGCATTTCGACAAACACCACATAGAGAAATGTGGCTGCTGCCAAATTCTGAAGCAAAGCCATTATCACTTGCCATGTGACAGAGTGACCCAGAGGCGGCAACATTTGCATTGGGAGGCATGGAGTCGTGGAATTTGCACAACTAGTGGGCGAAACGCCGTAAGGAACCACTGGTACTGGGTGAGTTAAATGAATGGCGAAACCGATGAAGGCGCCGAACGGCATCAGCAAAAGGTAAAATATAAGAAGGATGACTGCCTTGCGATGTGTCGATGTTGTCGATGCTCTAGCAAGGCGTAATCCCAGAGTACCGGAACACAGAGCCTGATGGAGTGTCATTGCAAACGCCATTGTATAAACCTGAAGGATACAGAAACATTAAAAAAGACAAAAACTAACAGTCTAGTCAATTGTTCCACAAGCACAAATTCAAATACCAAATAACTTGGAGTGACAGTTCACCTATTCAGTCCTCATGCATAAAGCGTTGAATCGCCACAAGAACGACAGCCAAATTATACGGATAGCCACAATTTCTGAATGACACTCCCCAAATGTTGATCACTTACCCTAATGAGTTTCTAACGTAAGGTCGTCCGCCTCTGGAGAGACCACCCTCAGGATAAGCCGTCGCTTCAAACAGAAAACCTTCGTGTTGTTTCTTGACGACACTTTCAGACATAAAAGCCTTCCACGATGGGTTTGTTAATCGGTCACTTTAGTATGTCTCAGCAAAAGAGAAAACTCCTTACATAACTTAGGGTTACTGGAACAATGAAGTTGACTTGGAGGTTCTATGCAAAGACCTTTTTGACGATGCAGAGTTAGCAAATGTATTAGGGAGAATGGCGAGATGGCTCAGTGGTTAGAGCGCGAATTTACTGACCGGAAGGTCCGTGGTTCGAAACCGACCTCTGCCTGGGCTTGGGCAACCTGGCAGTACCCCAGCCCTTGTGCTTCCTTCTGGTGGCATGGCAGTTAGGCACCGAAACGGTGATACGGCTGAACGGTTTTTATTAGCGAGAATCGCAGGATACTGTTAATTATCAGTGTGGCCCGGACTAACTTTCCTTCGCACATAACACCCAACGCCGAACTCCTAAATGCAAAGATTCAGACAGACCTGCTGAAGAATGTAAAGCTGGCCGGACCAAACAACAAACAAAACAATACGATATGGAACAAAATTCAGTAAATGTATTCACCTGGTGTGCGGTATCTAATAATCCGTAGCCCAAAGCTTCAAGAAAAGAGTGAATTCCCATTGCAGAGCTGAGAAAAACTGTCCTCAGAAAATCGTTGTTCGATCGTTTTGTCGGAGTCCCGCCGTACACACGTCTATCAGGCCGCTCAACTCGGTCCGGACCATTAGGAGGATCTACATCTAATTTTGCTGGTTGGATTGTGGGCAGCAGGTTAATTCGATCGTCCAACACATCACCTAAAACGAAATCCCCCAGTTCGTCAACTTCGTTTAAGCGGATTCCGGTGTTGGATAGAGAAAGAGAACGATCATCGCTGAAACTTGAAGGAAATCGTTCAATAATAGAACGAATGGTCCATTCTAACAGCCACAGGATGAACAGTCCGAAACACAATGTGGCTTCTGAGATTGGATAGGACTTCAGAAAATGGGCAGTGTGAAGTGAATCTTGAACCATACGCAACTTGATAGAGGAGCTATGATACAGGCCAAGAAAGCAAACCGAAAGAAACAATCCAATTGAAAAGCAATTAGCGAGGGCCAGTCTACTTTGCTCTCGGGACGATGATGCATTTTTATTCACTCTCGAATAAACATAGAAGAAAGTGACGAAAGCAGATATGGTATTAGTTGCGAAGGTTATGGAACAGAGTACTGCTTTCAATAGGAACAACGAAATCATGTCATACAGGAATAAAAAGAGTTCAGTTGCATCACAATCATGAACGCCACGAGGGTACAATGTTTCAACGTTCTATTGGCCTGAAAAATTCGAAGCGCCTTCCTAACGGAATTGGCTGAAACGTGTAAAAAGAAAATGGTAATGTATGGAGATGACAAATCAAAAATAAAAGCAACAGAGAATCAATATATCATGAAAGACTAGTCCAACCTGTTGTTCTCATGTGTGTCGTTCCAACTTTCGATTCGACTTTCTCAAGATACCTCGTTCTGTGTTTAGGTGGCTTGTGTATTGGCTAGACCTTCAAGTTTTGGGCCTTACGGAAATCGGTTCGGCACTACTGGATGGAAAATATCACAGTCAAGTATTGGACACGCCACTGAAAAAGTTCATAATGAAAGAAGCAAACTGAGGTTGATTTACTATGAAAAAGTTCGCCCTTTTGAACGTGAAATTCCGGTGCATCCAGAATGCGAAGGTAGTGGCAACAAACTAGCGTCACATGTCAGAGGCCCGGAATTCTAATCGCTGCATAGCTAGGGATCTCGAATAAGAGATCAATGCTTCCTCCTTTCGAAGTAAATGACCGAAAAAATCGTGCCAGAACAGAAATACCACTGTTCAAAAGAGTCGTCAACAAAACTGCACACAGAAACCCGAAACAACTTACACTATTATACGGTTCGCAGTTGCAGGACCGAACTAATCTGCATGAGCATATGTAATTTTTGGGGTGATATTACACGTCATTTTAGCTGCACTCTGTCCATTCATCGTTTTTTCTTCTATCAATACAAAATCGTTCCTAGCCTTGCAACTCACTTTCGTTTGGTGAATGCTGTTGAAAAATAAGGCTTATATTTTTCAGGTACCAAACATTCAGTGGGACTTATGCGGCTAAGAGGAGTAAATAAATGAATAATAATAAATAATGATATATATATATTGCACCTCAACCAATAGCAGTAAGCTGCCGCCCGAGTTCAGGATAGCCCGTGATGCCAAACAAGGCTACCCTCTTTCTCCTTTTTTCTTCAACTTCTTCATCGATCATGGAAGACTCACCCCAGTCTCTAATGTATACGGGGTCAAAATACCCCCAGTGAGTCCACCCACATCGAATATGCGGAGGACATGGCTCTCCTTGGATCTGATGGCGACGTAGTGCATGCAATATTAAATAATCTACATAATTCTGCCTCCTTGTTTAGTATGCACCGCACACCTGAAAGGTGCAGTGTTGCTAGAAGACCGGGTATGCTGAAAAGCCTTGGGAACAATGGTGGTCTGGCTGACGATCGGAGAAAGATGAAAGAAGCCATGTCCCAGCCTTTGATACTGTCTGCCCGAAGTCGTTCGCGCACCTCAATAAACACTGGATCTAGCCACCATCGGCAGGTCTGGTTGAAACCAGCAAAACCATGCCATCAACAAATGACTGTGATGACGCACGTAGATCCCTCAAACACCAAATGACGAAGAGCTCAAGAGCAGACAGAAAGCAGTGGTGGACAGTGGAGACCCGGGAAATGAAGAAAGCTCCTGCCACAGTCACACCCCGTTACAGCTAATCCGACCATCCGGGTAAGTATGACACGATCTACAAAAAGGTCGTCTGGAACTACGGGGCTATTCAATTCAATTTATCAGCTATAAACCGTGTACCATAGGCAAATTGGTTCCAGCTGCTACAGTTTTGACACCAGAAAATGGGAGAGTGTGGGACACAGCCAAGCCTGGGTTAGTTCGGGAACTGGATAGCTACGTACTGAAGGCGATAGCTTTGATGCACGAGCGCCATTGACTACGCAGTTGGGCCATTTCTGCCAATGTCATTAACCATTGCTGAGTTAAGTCCCGGGGTCCCCATCCAGGGAGGCGGTAGTTGCCGACCCGACTAAGTTTACTGGTTAGTGTTCTTGTACTTCGTTGCCAGGTAATACACTGTCCACCTCGCGGTCCCTTCCAGTCAACACAGGGCTGGGCAAAAAGACCTCTGTGAGGCAGACGGTCTTCTGGCATGCGGAATAAATGTCCTAACCAGTGTAACCTATGAAGCGTGAGTTATTCATCTATCGCGAGAGAGTTCCTTCTTCCTAAGACTCTCTGGCGTGCCTCAGCATTACTAATCCAATGTTCCCACCAGAACCGTTCAGATGTAGCACCCTTTCGGTGCCTAACTGTCATGCCACTCGAAGGAATGTGGTGGTTCCCACCAGACCTGACCAATGCTTCGGAGACGCCGATGATCAAACACTGACATCTCCCGTATGTTCTTTGCGCGTAGAGGCCACGTTTCTGATCCATAAATCAGTATGGATCGCACCACTGCAGTGTAAACTCTGCCCTTGACAGATAAACTGACGCCACGTCGGTGCCATAGGTGTCGGAGGTTAGCAAAAGCTGCCCTAGCCTTCCCGATTCAAGAAATAATCTCATCTCCAGCCAGTCAACTGGAACTTATACTACAAGGCAAAACATTGTAAAAAACAATTCAGCTGATCCCCATCAAATCTAACTCTCAAAAGACCATATTAATCATGTGCATGGAACGTCTACACTAATCCGTCGTTGGCAATGGAAGTCCGGAGTGCAATTTCATTGCAACAAACATCTGGTTCAGGCAGCTTGTAGCATGCACTCTTCAAAGAGGGTAAAAACCCTGTAGATAGGCTGACGGCTCAACTCCGAACCATATGGCATAAAGACAGAATACCGACAGAATTATGAGTCCGGTGATTCACGCATTCCGAAATAAAGCAATATCGTACGAAAACCATCGGGACATCAGTCTAGTGACCATAGCTCGAAGAGGCTCCCTGATATTATTCTACGCAGGCTGGTCAATCATCGGAAAAGTCAAATTCACAGTCTCTTGGCCAAGACCGCATCGATCATATCTTCACTCGGCGGCAAATGCTGAAAACATGCCATTCCTTCCGACAACCAGAATTGATCGCCTTCCCCGATCTCGGATCAGCTTGTGACTCTATTGATGGCCAGAAACTCTGACAGTGTCTGGCGACGAAAGGTATCCATTACAAATTCTTGTCTCTTATAATGACTTTATATGACTTCTCCCATGGAAACGTACGTGTCTACATCAAATTCTTTCCTGAGTTAACCACCCTTTCTCTTTAACTTGGTAGTCAACTTCTTTACCTTCCTCTAGCACCTCAAGAGTCGAAATACTCCCGGGGACATATGGATCGAACGTGTGGCTGCTGCCTGCGGAAGATCTTCGGAGACCCTCCGTGACAATCTTTGACGATCAGTTCCACTGGAGCGAGGAGCGAGGAACATCTGGGAACAACAGATCAGTAGTGTTGAATTACGCCAGGCGGCTTTCGGGAAAGTTCACTCTACCTGGGTAGACCAGCCGGTTACGCTCCAGGGGTTACGGTGATTAGGCCATGTACTTCATTCGCCAGAGGACTGTTTGCTTAGTGGAGACCTCTTCGCCCAGCCTTAGATTGGGTGGAGGCCATCCAGGGGCAGTCAGTCCATGGCTTGGCAACGAAGCATAAAAGTCTTTATCAGTCAACTCAGTCACGTCGGTAACTGCCTTCTTCCCGGATAGGGACCGCAGGACGAGACGAGCCAGTGGTTAGCGACCCTGACAGATATGGTTGTCACATAGCCAATGGTGCCCTTGCATCAAAGCTGCCGCCCTCACTGCGTAGCTCTCCCTTCCTGACACACTGGACAAACAGGTCGATTTGTCGTCAATGCACGGACCGGGCCGTCGCCACCAACGCAGGGGCTATCATTCCTTCATCCTTCTTATCCTCGGTGAACGAAGTTATAGCAGCTGGAACCATTGCACTTCGGTGCATGGTTTGTGAGCTGAAAAACCGGAGTGAACTGAACTGGGGGCCAAACCCTAAACTCACGCTTGTGGATGGGCTGATTGGGGTAGTAAACAATTTTGTCTACCTGGGTAGCTGTGTCAGTCCCAGTGGTCAAACTTAGGACGATATATCTGTCCGGATCTGGAACCTAGACAGCTTTGGCCAACGTTCATCACCTATGGTGCACAGCTTGACCCAGGTGAAGGAGAACGGACTAATCTGGAACGCCGTATTCTTCAACCTTGCAATGACATGCGATCAAGTTAACCGCACACCACTAATCCCTAAATTCAGAGTATACAGCATTTAGGGAGCAGTACTGCAATGGGTCGTGGGATTCACTTCGCCTCGAAATTTCCGGGGCAAAATCGGTACCACTTACTGGTCCTTCACATCCGTAAAAGTGTCCCTCAGAATTCTGCTATAGGGCTATTTCTTTATCTAATCTACGTTACTGAGATGTAGGACCTTATGAGAATTTCGAACACTAGAACTGCGAAGCTAGCCGGTTTCAAACTGACATGGAGGCGGCAAAACGCAGTGCGCTAAAACTGGCACCTACCTCTAACGACGAAAAGGATGTACAGATGTCGTTCGACGGAGAGTCTAGGAACGATTTCGTGAAACCTAGGAAATAAGGTTATCGGACAATATCCTGGCTGGACACCAAGAATTGCCCGAGTATTTCGCTGCCTTCTATAATATCCTCCCCACTCCGCCACTGCACGCAGGGCGCACACTGTCAATAACTTCTTTCTATCAAGTGACACCCACGGATTTTAAGATGCCTCATAGCCTGTATGGTAACCGCCGTTGGGGTATGCCAAACAAGTAGTTGACACTGGATAACGGTAGGAAGATCATGCTAAACGTGTACAACGCAGCTATGAGGATGGTTGCTAACCTTCGGTCTGTGTACTACGGAAGGCTCCCAGAAGTATTTGATTTCTGCCCACTGGGTTGTAGCCATCTGCGTAGGGACCTTATCCTAGGGTGGTTTAACTGCACTTTTTCCACCACAACGGACGGAGACAGTAGGGAAATTTGTCCAAGGTAGGGGCACGCAATGCCGTGCGGTAAAACTGCTGTCCGTCACGGGTTACAACCGCTAGTTCTAAATCGGTTGGAGGCTCCTTTAGATGCCTGTTTCCGTGACTCATTTACTTTTGTTTGAGGCCACAAAATTGGTAGGCAGTCTTACACCCGACATTCCGTATTTCCACTTCAGGCGAATACAAACCTGATAACTGATAACCGCTGATCCATCCGACCCAGGAGGCTTGTAGAACCGCCTCATACTTATCCGCGACTGCTGCCCGACGCCCGACATAAGTCTAATTCGCTAATGTCGTGACCAGTCTTTTGCCATGAAATCTTGCGGGACTCCCAAAGACGACACAGGATTAGGAAAACCCCACCGAGCCACAACACCTATGATTTAGGATTCCTCAGAACTGCCAAAACCCCTTTCAAAACGCTTATCTGGTCGCGCGGAGCGAATTTAACCGAGTTCCCAGAGAAGTTTCTAGAAGCTAATGGTGTCTAGCCAGTGGGTCATGCGTCTTTTTGCTCGGTAGTTAAATAAAGGATCACTCCCAGTTGTCTTATGTCACCATGCCATTCATGTTAGTGCATATAACACTAAACGTCATATAGACTAACTAGACCTACACATTTGGCGTCAGAATTGACCCTCCGTGAGGGCGAACGATGCACACCCCGTGTACAAGCGGACGGTCCTAGGTACTTTGCCTGCAGGAAGTAATCCGATAGATGCAGCAGGCTACCTTCGAGGGTGGTAGGCCTATATCGGCGGCTTCATGTTCCCGAATATACCAATAAGTTAGCTGCGGTGAACCCAGGTTCTCATGGGAAAGCGACACGATGACAAATACCCCAGATACTGATACTCCTACCAATGGTGCCGCTGACATATAGCCACTGGTGCGGCTGAACTTCCAAAGGTCCACAAGGTGCACATACCAACTGCGATGAGCACTTACAGAGGGACTAAAGCCAAACCCAGATCCGCCAGCTAGCTTGGAAGAGTTGGGTTCCCAAATGCCACCTGCCGTCTTGGACAGTAATACCTTATTCACGGTAACATTTCGGCTTCAGGCGTAACATCCAATTAAATGGCCGAAGGGGTTGGAGTGAGGAAGAAGCAAAATATCCATAACAGCAAATTGAAAATAACTTATGATGAATCACCCATGATGACAGACAAGCAACACGACAGCACTTTGCAAATAGTTGTAACTGAAATGAAACACACTATCCCAGTAGGCACAGATGCAACTGCAATTCATGGTTGTTCACCATGATTATAAATAATCAAAATACAGAAAATAGTCTCGAGCATCATTATCACTGTCGACAGCATGACATCTGTGTCCAACACTGGTTCTTCGATGCTGTGCAACCACAATTTGTTTGAAAGCCCTGTTGTGAAGAAAAGAATAAGAGTAGATGGGGAAAGGATTTAATGCTGGCCTACCAAATCATTCCAAGGTACCTAAATCTCCGAACACTCATTCAGGCAACCAAGATAGAAGCTGACAAGAAAGCCATTGAAATCGACCAGTAGCTAATCTTGCACCATCTCCAACCACACTGTAGGAGTATGCGGTCCCCATCCTGAATGCCAATCGCACCGACAGCACCCATACTTCCAGTGATCTCTTCCATACCCCTCTGACAGGGCACAGGTTGACCAGCTCTGCCTGCGCCAATCTGAATTGGGCACGGAAATCAATACTCTTCGGCAAACGATGATTCAGCATGCGCAACAATGGTCTACCTAACGCAGCTTATGGTGCTGGACATGATCTTCGATGGGAGACCCCGTTGCACAACCGAACACTCGCTTTCTAATCACCCCTTTGCGGATTCGCCAGTAGCAGCCTACACCAGCTACGGTTCAGAGACAAAGGTGGTCGGAGACCCGAAGATGTCTCAGTTCCGCTTCTCGAAGAGGCCGCGCTTCGAAGCCACACAACGAAACAGCCCATATTGTAGCCTGATACAGCCTGATCTCTTGAGATTCAGGAATAAGCCGATTTGACGGCACAAATTAGCAAACAAGACCCGAGCCTTAGATATTCGTGCACACTACAGTCTGAACTAATAGATCTTTCAGGATGCGTAAAGCGCTCCACAACTTCGAGTGCTGCTCCTCGAATAGTGAATGGTGTGTTCAGTGACTGCATGTCCAGAAGCATGGCCTTTCACTTTCTTGGTGCAAATAGCATGCAAAAAGACGGGATGGCTCCGGTCAATTCATTTAAAAATATCGCCTTTTTCTCCTCTTCGAACATGAGAGCGATAACTTTTGCATATTACAGATCGACAAGGTTTTCATTCGACACCAGGGTCTCAAAGCCCTACCAGCGTTCGTCTCATTATTTCGTCCATCACGAGGCCAAATAGGAATGGAGAGTGGGCATCCCTGACGAACACCACTTGTGTCGGGAAGATTTTGGAGAGCTCTCCGTATACTCTAACACTCCCGGAAGTTTGAAAATGCAAACAACTTACGTTAACAAACTTCAGAAGCATTCCTTGCTGGGCAAGAACGGACCGGTCAAACGAGTGCAATGCAGCCTGGAATTTCATGAATAGTAAACTTGTGGGTCGATTATGCTTATGGTATTTTTCTAGCAATTGATGAAGTGTGAAAATATGGTCAACGCAACCCCTACCAAGCTGGAATCCTGCTTGTTGTCCTAAAGTCAATGTTTTACGGGCCACCGTAAGGCGACGAAGGACGAGTGAGGCCAAAAGTCTCGTTACGACTGGAGTTAAACTGACCCCCCTGTGATTACTGCACTCACTGTGGGCCACTTTTTAAATGGGTACTATCACCGGTTTTGTCCAGTTGTCAAGGACAGTCTCCTTTTCTCAGATGCGCACAAATAGATCAGATATGAGGATTTCACCCCCATCTTTGAACAGTGCGAATGGGACGTCATCCAGACCAGCAGCAGGGAAAACATGTGCAGTTTTAAAATCCAGAGGCCATAAGGGATTCCGGGTTGATCGTCCGGGGTTCTACTGCAGTGGTAAGATCCAAAAGAGTGGTAACGGGTGGCTGTTGTTCAAAGTGCTCGGCCCAGCGATCGAAGCGTTCTGTTTTGTTGCAGATGGTAGTACTACTCTTATCCCTGATGATTTTTCCCACATGCGGTTTCCTCTCTCTCTCCTGGCATTCCCGGCTTCCTGGGTCTCTTCAACGGCCTCAGCCTCCCGTATACGCCAGACCTCACGATCGCAGCGCACAGTGAGCTTGACTTGACGTCTGATAATTCGTCAGGTTGAATTATGTTCGTGGCCAGCTGGAACACTTCTCCGAAATTCAGGTAGTGCCACTGTCCTGTCTGATATAAATGGATATGGGCCACTGAGTGCCCCAGCGGACCTGCTGGCGCCGTGCCACAGGTTGAAATCTCAGTACCGTGCAAAGATATGGCGGTCTCCTTCCAGCATGAATTCACATCTGGTGGGGATGTTAAGAGAGTCCAGAAAACAATTCTGATAAATTCGTCCAACTTGGGATCTGCTTGTCTCGCAATTGCTAAGCTATTCATCTGAAACTTACGTGGTCCTGGGAAACGAAGACAGAAGCGTCTCCGGATGACCACGTGGTGGGAAACCTAATATTTGTTCTAAAACGAGCGACAGCCAATTATTGACTCACACTATGGTAACTGATGGCGATGTCCATTAGGTTCCGTGGCTGGTGCGCCGTTAGAGGACATGTCCTCCCGGAAATGCAGGGCATTGTGGTTTTTTATGACTGCGAGACAAATAAAGACGCTTTGATGCCTCCTAAATGTCTCGATTCTCCTCGGCTTAAAAGTACTCCATTAGTGCAGAAGTTCTGCACAGATTCCGCACAGGTTCTGCACCCAAGCGCGGACGCGTGCTAACTGGGCACCAGGCTAGACGACTTCGGCAACTTCGGAAGTTAGTACTGCATAAAAACAGTCTAACGTCAGTATACGTCTGAAGCAGTCATTCGCCATTATCCGTACACAATGAGTCTAATCCATGTCGACCAGCTAATTGGATCTCAGATGCGCTGAGTCTGCCCACATGTTCATGTCAAACTCCGGCAGCCACAATGATAACTGAGCTTTAAGTCCACCATAACAGGACGCTCAAAGCGTTGTAAAACTTTTCTTTGAAGCTGTCACAGCTACAGTCTCAGGAGACCGAGCGCTATGCATAAAGGATCGTCACGTCGACCGGACGCACGCGTCACGTGCAGGTTACGGAACGGACAAAGTCCTGCTCTGATTGGCCAGTGTCAGCCAATCACGGAGTCACGGATTCACGGTTGATACACAGGATCGAGGCTTTTGCCCATGTTTCCCGGGTCGGTTTTGTTCTTGTCGTTCTGCGTCTGTCGTACACCTGAAAGGCACAAGCGAAATAAAGGTGTAGCAATGCTCTTTAAGTTCTCAGCCCGGGGCAGTATGCTTGCCAGCATAAGGACTCGCACAAAAAGTGTCTAATAGTGCCTTGAACTGGGTTCTAGAAGGAGCCTGGACAATCATTGGAGGAAGTCTATTCCACGCAGCTACTACCCTAAATGAGAAAAAATTTTGCCTGATAAAAGTGTTCGCTCTGAGCTTGAAAATCTTCTTACCATGTCCCCGTCGTGTATTTGCTGCGTCAACCGTGAGAAAACTGTTGGCCATACCTTGTTCAAACAGGGCATACGCAAGAATTGGGCCCCCTCGAAGGCGGCAATACTCGAGGGGAAAGAGGCCAAGCGGCGTGAGACGCATTTCGTAGTCCACGGATTTAAGGCCCACAACCATTTTCGTAGCAGCTCGCTGGACACGCTCAGTGAGTGTTTCGTCCTTCGTGCGCCCTGAGTAGACAACTTGGTTGGCGTATTCAAGAAGCGGTCTGACGTAGGCCCCATAGATTATCTGGAAGTTCATGCGAGCAATAAGGGAGAAGGTGCGTCGAATCTTCCGTAGAACGGCGAATGCCTTTTGGGCCGATTTCTCATGGTACATTGAGTAGGACATGTTTGAAGAGAGCCAGATAGCCAAATCCTTTTTGGCATCTATCTTCGTGATGTCTTCCGGTCCATTCTCACCATGCACGACATAGGCATTCGCTGAGTCTCCTACGAATGACATATGGCCCGCTTCTCGTCATTCAGCGGAAGGAGCCAGTCCAACGACCACCGTTTTGCAGCGTCTACATCCATTTGAAGGGCACTGGCTTTGGTACTCCAGGATTTCAAGTCGTCCGCAAAAAGTAGACATGGACTTGAAAGAACGTCTGGAAGGTCGTTGACGTAT
>SJOL01005382.1:0-13853 GCA_004794785.1 Opisthorchis felineus
ATATAATCGATATTTTGTGATCAGATGCCTTCCGCTCAGGTTGACTGGGTACGCGAGTACTAAGAAGGATTCGCACCGTTCCACATTGTTTTAGTTCAAGCGGAACAATGTGCACTTGTTCTCAAAAATCTACACTGACGTAGAAAAGCAACACGTGCTCGTGTTCGAATTAAAGCATGTTATGTCATGCCTGCAAAAAAATTGATTAGGTTGTAGTATTGACAAACAGAAAATCTGTACAATGATTACAAAGCAACACCTTTTTGTTGAACAAAACTTCAACAAACATCTAGTAACTAGTCAATATCACTGGACCTACGCGATTTGTGCAAAGACATTCGGTAAATAAATAAATAAGATCTCACCTCCAGGACAATCCTAGAGGATGGCGCTTTCAGAGCCATGGTCTCTTTTCCCCGGAGATTATCAGGTGGCCAGTCAGTCAGATAAGTTCAGAACGACTATGCTCCAGTTGCTCACTAAGAGCGCAAACAAAAATCGAGTCGGACATTCCACTCTTTGACGGTGAATTACCAGAATACCTAAGTTAGGACAGGAATAGGACTGTCCAAACGAGGATAATACAAACACAAATACTTACCAGCTTTTACGCTTTAACAGTACTCGTCACTTGAATGCCAGTAGAAATGCCCCGACCGAAGTCCTCACTCTGATATGTCGTTCAAACATACCTGGGCATTATGGTAAATCGCAGAGCACTGAACACTTGGTGTGTGATATTATGCTGAGGTACGTGCATTAGTTCATGCTGGATGATAGCAAAATATCAGAGGCTGAAGAGACAGAAGGTTTCCTGGTTTCCGGTTTCAACAAACTAACGGGGTGAAACTCCCAAAAAGTGCGCTCACAAGAAAAAAGAAAATTGCCTCGGTGTGGTGTGTTCCTCCCGCAAGGGTTTTGAGGCTACACCTAAGTCAAAAGAACAGAAATAAAGGCATCAATAAACTTTTCCGATTTGCTGGAGTTTAAAGATGAAGAAATTTCGCTCTTATTCATTTTACTGATTGCCATTAGATATTAGACAGTGCGATTGTGGCAGCATGAAATTCTTATGGAATTACGCCCTCTGTTAAGCTGGTATGCTCACAAAATGAAGTCATTGCTTTGACATCATTTGTCTAATTGCTTTGGGACTACTGAAATAGTTTGTTCACACTCAGCCCCTCATGCCACTGTCACGTTGTTTGAGAAAAACTTAGGAATACAGCAGATAGTCTGCCTTGTCCTATCAGAGTCATTTTTATAACTTCAGAAACTTCAGGGGCTTTAATTTCAGTTTTCCTTTTCGTTTACAGTTATGAATCTGTTCTTGCATCCTTGTACGACAGTCCTGGTTCATGGGTAAATAATTAACTGTTTATAGCATCTTAGTCAACTGAATTCTAGTTCTTCCCTACCACTTCTCTTCCATCCTTATCGGTTAACATTGACAGTTGAGTTATTCAGGCGATTTGGTTCAGCGCATTTTCAGCATCAAATTGTTAATCGAGGTGAAAGCCGTTGTGTTGAGAAACCTGGATTGATTAAACAAAATCCAGTTATTTTAAATGCACTGTGGATAAACTTTCACCACATTACTGAATAATACCACGTATGTCATCAGCCAAGTCACATTTGTAATCATTGCTGAGTCTGTACCTACCTATAGATCAGAATACATTCTAACTGGTTAAATTCAATAAAAACCAAGGGCACGTTCATTCTTGGCCAAGTTACCTCAAGGAGAGGGCGCCAGCTTGTGGATATGTGAATTCATAAGGCAGATGTCTGATAGAGTAGACATTTGAGAGTGGAAGATCTCTGGTCTCTCGTTTGTACCATTTCAGGAGCACCTTTTGACCAGCCATTGTCAGTATCACAAGATTTTACCTTATATCTTCAAGTGTCTCCCCAAATTTGCTCCTAGTGAGTGCACACGAAATGGTGTTCGACCTACCAGTTTAAAACCCTAAAGCCATTGGATAAACTTTGGCCATTTTGCGCAGACATGATGGCCTTACTTGATTAAATATAACCTTGGTGAATTAATTCATTCAGAAGACAACCCATCTTCCAGTAAAGTCAGCGCAGTTTATAAGCATTTCAGGTTAGAATTAGTGTGTGTAGAAAAATTGCCAACTAAATTTTCTGTTGGTACGTGCTTGTCGAATCTAACATTTAGGCTGCCGCAATACTTAGCATTTTTTATTTATTGATGAGACTTGCCACGACTCATTTGGACTTCCTAAGAATTGTGGGTATTTTGTCGCCTGTCGACGCCGCAGAATGAAAGGTTGCTAAAAAAACCGTCCTACTAGAACCACTGCTGAACATATTTGTATTAGTAACTCGGTTCAGTGAGCAGTGAACTCCAGGAAAATTGATTTTAGTGAGAATCCGTACTCTAACACTTCCTTCTAGAGGCACGGGCATCGGCTTCATGAAACGCACTAATTTGAAGTCTGCAGCACTAGTTTTTATCAGTCACCGGGGAAAATTGAACATACATGATAAAATTGCATACCTCGAGTTTTGGGTTATTAATTTTTGTTCACGAGATTTCACGTCAAACGAATTCCAAGCACTGCACGCGTTCTCATCATAAGGTGCAAACAACGACGTTCCATCTGTCAAAGAAGTTTATTTTTGAAATCACAGTTTTTTTGGATGGAGTTCATAGTGCCTAAAGTGAGTCGCCCTTAGTTATAATGTGCACATCTAACCTACTACGACAAAAATTCGTTGTAATAGGCTAAATACATGCATTATAAATAATTACACAAAACTTAGTACATCGTAAGGGTGATTTTGAAAGCAGATGTTTGAAAGGAAATTCACAGAAATTACACGCACTGACGGTCTTTCAGCATCTCCTTCATTTAGTACCAGTTATTCGGCAGCTCTTTTAGAACCGTGTATACTAAAGGGGAAGAGAGAGTGTTCTTTGGATGACATCTGTAATGAACGTCAGAAGAATGCACTTAATTAAAGGTACTGAAATTACGGACAACCAGGATTCTTTTCGGGATTCATTCTTTCGTTTTATAGGTTAGCTGGGTGCAATATGTGGTCAACTTTAAGACACTTTTAATTGCAAAGGCTGAGCAGCTAAAATCACTGCAGGAAAATGTAACTTGTTGAAGATCTACTTCACTTCACGGGTTAAAAATTAGCTTTTAAAATTTGAACTACAGGCCACGCTTAGTTATTTCTGAAAACCAGCTGCTTCATTACGTTGATCTAATGAAAATATTTGAAACCTTGTCAATTGAGTGGAAGACATTTAGAGCATGCAGAACGATGTTCAACAATCAGCACCGGTGGCAAGAGCAATCGGATCTATCAACCCGGTAATATTTACCTTAGAAATGTTATACTTTGACCTAATTTTTGGGAACCTCTGTGCGTGTTTGAGGTGTGTATTGATGGCTTTGTGGCTCATGCCACCCAGAGATTTCTGCACTGAGTCCAGTAAAGTCAAGTTTCGCTGAAAGTTGCTGACGAGAGACTTGAGGGACTCTTCTTCGTCTTTAGCCATTCTGATATTGCCACTCTGTCCCTATTTGAAGTTTAATTTTGATTAGAAAGACTGATCATTGCAGTAGCTGTATCTACATCGAACCTGCATGTACGCTTGCAGACCTGTGAGCTAGCCTTATTCAGATGTAATACACTTCCGATTTGATCAAACTTGTCGTTATACGGAAAATCGTGTAGCGCTGAAACTCGGTTGGACTAGGGTAGTAGAAAATATTCATGACGAAAAGAAATCCAGCATTCAGTGACCTGGGAGAGCTTATGAACATGCACGACATGGTTGCACAGGGGTTCTGGAAATTGAGTCAAGGTGGAAATGCACAGCCTTATTCAAACGTCAGCTGAAGCGCCAGGAACAGATGGTGTTACATATTGCTGAACAAAGTAGAACCTAGAAACGGATATTGCGTATTGTAAGAATCTGTATCGTACGGTTTTGTATGCACAATCCCAAGAAAAGTATTATCGACATCTTCGCATATGGACAGGCCCTCTGGCTGTACTCAAGATTGTCGGCCGTCAGTACGCTCAGGAGTCATTACTGTCAAGCTTGACACTACGGCATTAGAAACATCTTATGTGTCTTAATACCTGGTAGTGACGTAGCGATGGTTCAGCGAGATCTCCGTGAAATTAGTGGGGTCACATTGCCATAAGATTCTATGGGGGTGCCATGAGATGCAGCTGCGTGGGTTTTATTCGCTGGACGAGACTGTGAATTAAACATCGACAAGGCCTTTTTGTAGACAGTTTACTTATACAAAACGAGTGGCTGACAACAGGTATACCTAGTGGTGATTCTGGTGAGTTTATTAGTTGTTGATCAAATAGCAGTTCATCTGCTTGCTGATCTTGACAACTGGCTTGCGAAAATTCCTTCACCAAGAGAGGTTCTTCGCTGGTGCATGGTTCGGTGACAGAGGCAGAGACAGACGGTTGTCAGGTAATTTATCATCGGACGTGCCAGAGGTAGCAAGCATCACTTTCCTGGATTTTACAGACACCTCAGCTTTGGTATTAGTGTCTTATTAGGAGACCAACGAATGCGAGCGATGGCAAGGACCGCGACATTTCTGGCGACCGGCATTACCAACCACCACTCAACTGAAATTTCAGCTGATGTGAGTAGGGCATGCTCGTCTGAAAGTCAGAAACGTAAGGACTTGTTTCGTGTGAAATATATGACCAGGTGGCTTACGCATGGCAGGATAAATAGCACCTGGAACGAGGGAAGGGGGCTTGAGTCAAGGAGACATGAAGGAAATCAGGAAGTTATACTCGGAAACGCAATATTTCTGGCTCGTCATTCGAATCATCCCAGAAGCATGAAAGGGGCATCGTCAAACTAAACGCGAAGCTAAAGTACACTGCTGACTTCATGAAACCCACAACTGCCAATACTCCTGAAGAATAATTCCATTCAACAGAATGTTAGGTAATATCCACGTAAAAGCGGAGGCCAGTCAAAAGACATCAAGTGTTTTTGTCTAGCCTAACGATGAAGGGTTGTGACACCTGACTGGGTGACTTTGTGACTCTATGACTATTGGATCTACGCTCAGCCTGACTGGACTTATTTCGCTCCATTTCGCGTGAAAGATACTCTTATGTGCAAGTTTGACAGGCGGGCTTAGAAGGGGCCCCTTTTGTCACCATGCATAGCCTTTTGCGGTTCTAGCTTGTGTATGTCCTCAATACAATTATCCGAGTAATAACAATGAATACATTCAGCTCACTCACCTAGCATACTTAGAAAAACGAAGAACTTCCCTTATTGTCTGCCAATCTGTGCACCTGTTTGGCATTGGCTCTGCAACCGTCTCTTATCGATAACTGCGCGGTCGGACAGTTAGTTATCCACATCCCATTCTCGTTTGCTTGTAAATGGTCTTCGAAGTCTTACTTACATTATATCAGGTAAGGAGCAGGGACCACCTTTTGCCTGTTTTCTCGATCCGACTACTGTTCTCGTTGCCCTATTGTTTAGTCGATGTGGTGGATACTCTGGAAATTTTAACCAAAAGAATTTAATATCCAGTTGATCGCGCACTGATCATGCCCATTTAGCTACTGAGTAAACGATCAAAAACATTTACTAAGCCCGATGAACAGATTATCAAGAAAAAATCAGTTTCCCCAAATTACAGACATTTTGACATGTTGCTGGGAAATTATTGTTTGTTGAAGTCTGTTTGCGCTAACAGAATACCCGTAGCAAAATCCAAAGAGGACTGGGACACTCTTACTTGTATGTTAGTTCTCTCTTGAGAGAACATACTTACATAGAATATTTTGTGATACCTGAGACTGATAACGTCAAAATCCAATTTCCACCAATAGGGAACGGATACCAGGGAGACCGTCTCTCAACCTGTAAACCTTTCCATCCTTTCAGCAAAACATTCCTATACAGAGCACTGCATCCTTCTCACAGGTTTGTTCCAATAAAAAATATGTCAGACTTAGAACGATTTATGACTAAAGGAACAGTAGAGGTTACTTCCTATTCACATTTATGCAATGAATTTGTACAACTTTGTAAAACGTGAGTTTGTCAAGAATGAACCGCCTGGCCTCATCATTTGAACGGTGCAGTCCATGAAACTCAAACCGATGGGACGCCTCATACAGTGGGAACGTGTCTATATTGAACTTTCATTAAGACAGGACGTTGATCAAAAGAAGCCTGAGGCACTTTCTTAATATTAGCGCAGCTAATATATACTTGAGTGTCATCTGCGTTTCGTATAGTGTAGTCCCATTGAAAGACGAACTTCGGACCCTAACATTAGCTTCTGTATGTACGCATTCGATACACATGTCGGCTTCCATATGTTAGTCGGACGCTTGAGATGTGGAGGACTGAATTCTTGCTCAAGCCACGTCACGTCAACTTTGGCTTAGATCAATCACATTACAGAAACGGAAAATGCCCTCTACCTAAGCAGCCGGGCAACAATACGTCGTTCTAAAACAGTCAAACTCAGGATGCAACTCAAAACTACCAGCTAGCTAAATTTTGTTTGCCTATGATCAACTCAGCTGCATTCATAAATTCAATATTGATATAAGCCAATCTAGCGTGTAATTCCGTCGTCTTCCATTGGTTGTCTTCATGCATTTTAACCACGGACCTTTTCACTTTGATCGTTTCCACATAAATTCGTGGTGTTTTGTTATGGTGACAGTCACATATACCAAAATTTCTACTCCTAGTGAAATTACTCAGTTGTATACCTTGAGGCACCAAGGATCACGACCATTCGAGGGTCGTATGCAGACTTTGTAAGTCACTACTGAATAGATAAGTACACACAGACATACTGTTTACTACACACTATTCATTCATCAACAAGCCTCCACAAAATAGAACGTTTCATCTTTCACCGCTATTCAGGTAGGTCACATAACCAATCATTTTCTGGTATGTTAACATGTGAAAATCGCCAATCAGCACCATCAATAAGCGTCAGTAACAACCGAAACCACTAACCCTGGCTTGTTGAAGGTCCATATGGCTGGAAAAGTATCGATTACCGCAGTAAGTAATGTTGGTGGTTCTTGCGTTGTCGGAAGGTATTGTCGTACCTTACCAAAGATTAGTTTGTGCGAACAATACTGAGGCAGAAATGTACTCCCCTCCATTGAACGCCGTGATCTCCCAGTGAGTTGAAAGACAACTTCCGGAACACTGACAAGGGCCAGTTTTGATGTATAGCTGTTTTAAAGCAATCAAAAGACCTTCATACTCGATTGATTTTTGTGCAATTTTTCACTTCTGCTACATTTGCCAACTGATTACGAAATGTTGTGACTGAATAACTGGGTGGTGGGAATAGCTGAAGTCGGTCAAAGACCAAAAAGTCACTGTCGCGTAACAATTCTGAAGTGTACTTCGCTTGCACGAACTCAGCCTACAAAATGTCAGATGAAGCAAATAATTGGGGTTCCGTTGAATACAAACTATTTTTCGGCTCACCCAACTGGCTTGGGGGCAGTATCCTGAGGGTCACATTGGCAAAGTCGATTAGATACTTTGGTGTTGTTCGATCCATAAAGGCTGGATCGTACCTGCTCTCAACTTATGCAAGATATCAAAGCAGCAGCCTCTCTTCATTAATGTGGGAAATACGTGATGTTGTGCATGGGAAGAGACAGAAGAGTGACAGGAAGCAGCACTGATGATATCAATATCAATGCGCCACACATACGGAGTGCCTTAAACTAAAAAGGGTTACCAAACTGAAGGAGTTCTAAAGATTTGGCTAATTACTCACATTTTCTGATTACGCTGGTGTAAACGAGACACTCGACTGAACCTATACCTTAAGATATGCATCAGCCAAGTGTGCTGAACAAAGGCAAGCTTATATTTCAATAAGCATTATATTTGAGATTTCGAAGTAGGTTTTCTTGATGTAGCGCACTACTTATAAGGCTGCTGAAAGCTTTTATTTATTTGAGCTGGTTTTAGGAAAAGGCAGACAATTTTCCTCTATCAGCTCATCTTGGAATTCATTGGCATTTGGTGCCAGTTGTAAAGTTGAATCCTGAATTCTTGTGACCCATCTCAATAATAAGACCAATGACATGTGTAACGATAAGGTAGTATCTGCGCTAAACTACGCGAGGAGTATTTTATTCTTGTCGAAAGGCGCTCCTCATAAGATTGCTGAAAAATCTGGGATAGCCCATGGGAGGTTTCGCCCTCCTTGGGTTTCATCGTGCAGTCACAGATTCCATCAAAATCATGTTCTATTTGAAAGCCTAATGATAAGCAACTGGAAAAGTATGTCAGAGGAAGTGGGAGACCCAGATACACCCCAGTTGAATCTCTCGGTTACGATCTTCTCCAACTGCTAGAATTAAGATGAGTATCCCATCCCACCGACTTACTTTGCAAATGAGTGAATTAAACGAGACTCCTATACGAGAATGGAGCCCACATAGAACGATCTTCTTCTTTTGAGGGGAATTAATCGAGCAGCTGGATTTGGTATCCCTATTGGTCAATAAACTTGCGGGAGGAGCTATGTTAGTAGCTACACTCATCTGAGAAATTCGTAGAAACACTTTTGGTGAATGTTGTTGCTGTTTCACACAGTTAAGGGTCAGCCATATAACTAAACTAAGTAAAAAAAACTGTAACGGACGCCATCACAGCTTGTCGTATGATGTTGTAGGTTATATTATTGTCTAGGCAAATTGCTAGCGGAATTCATCGCTGCCAGAATTCGGACCAGATTACATTATACGATTTGTATTTGTACAAATAATAAACAACAATTTAAATACACTCATCCACATTACAATTTGATCATGACCGGAATCTCTCGTTTGTGATGTTCTTCTTCAACTGAATGTGTTGCACCAGGCCGCCTCCTGTTTCAGTTGGCATGATATTCGATATATCGCAGCACATTGTGTAGTCGTAATACGACAATCATAAGGCTGCTGAAAATTCTTTGATGGTCCACAAACGGTTTCGTCCTTCTTGGCGCTCTTCAGGTAGTTACAGTCCCCAAATTTCTTGGGATTCAAGTAGAACACAAGGTTAACGGAAACTCGGAAAATGCGCCTACCTGGTGAGCTCTAAGGTCGGACTGTCAAAGAGTTTTCAGCAACCTTATGTGTGGTGCATTACGTCCATTCAATCAGTTTTGTTTACACTGGTCACAGTTATGATCAGCCGGCAACGGAGCGTGCTTCGCGACTTACACGTCATCCGATTCACCCTGAAGAACTGTTCGCCGGGGCGTTTCCCTAGAGATATATTAGGTGGTTCGGCAACTGTATATAAGTACGCTTTTCTTGAGGGGGATTCCGACATTGATAAATCGACAACTAGCAAATAGGTACGATTTTCCAAATTTATAGCGCACACTTGGGGCTGCTGGGGAAGTTGAGGCACACAGGATTTAACGGTGGAAATACCTCAATTGATGTTGCGTGTGAATTTATGGTTGAAAAGTTGCGAGCTGATTAAATGAGTAATGTCCGAGCACTATGCGCCCGACCGTAGCCCCATGTAAATGGTGTGACATCCTGGATGCTTACTGAAAGAAGGGTTGGTGTGAAGCTAGGAGTTTTCGTTTCTGGGAATCTACCTACTTTTACTGGATGCGTGGGAGTGAAACTCTCCTAGCCTGGTGCCTCGAATAAGAAAAGATCTTCATAGACGTAATGCACTAATCATAAGGTTTTTGAAAACCCTTCGACAGCCTACGACCGGTTTCACCCTCCATGTGGCTCAACAGGTAGGGGCGGTCCCCGAGTTTTCGTCAACTTTACGTTCTACTGGAATTGGACATCTTTACTAAATAATAAGATTAATCAGAGGATTTTGCATTAATAGCTGTCGATGAATCGATATTTCTTCGGTTGTGAGTGCCAATCAGGTGCGCGTAGGTGTGTAAGTCAATGGAATGAATATCTCAGAAGCCAGCAACTCTTAGTGAACTCTATTCCACTGAATAGCTCTGCTACGTATCATACATGGAGGTGCGCTTTCATTAGATCTTCATTGAAAAGAGCATGGCATCAAGCGATTTTTTCTAATAAAGGCTTGTGCTTTCAAGCTGCCTTCGTTGCGCACTTATTCACAAAATGTGGAATTTTTTCTTATGTATAATTTTTGTATGATACTGTGTGTAATATAGTTCCTACGGTTTTTCACCATAGATTCTTTGAAGTGTTAGTGGTTCAAACATCAATCGTGCATTAATGTAAAATTTCCTGGTAGTGTCAGTGCAATTCAGTTCACCAACAAATAATCCGAAAAGCATCGTAAGATAATTATCAAGCTCTTCACGTGTTTTAAGGATCTCAGAATTACGAAGCAGGCGTTTCGCTCAGTGAGCAAGGATGCAGACAATAGTAGACAAGTTCTGGAAAACTTAGGGTAAAAATATGAAAACCAATTTGGTGTGAAATGGGTGGCGAATATTTCGACACTCCTATCAGCAGTTTAGTTCACTTCAGCTTATCAGGTAAAGTTATTTACCAAGGTTACTTTTGTTCCAGCCGCTGCAGTTTCAGTCACCGGAAACTGAGAGAGCGCGGAAGATACATCTTGCCACCAAAACCTCGGGCATCGAACTGAACCCGGGGAGTTCACTCACAGATATGGAGTATGCGGACGACATCGTTGCCCCTTTTTCAGATCCTTAAAAATGCAAGCATTTTAAATAATTCTAATACTTTTTCTGAACGGTTTGGCATGCGCTTCACACCTGCAAAGTGTAAATTCTACCAGAAGACTGGGTGGGATTGAACCAAATCCTTACGCTTGCAGACGAGCCAGTCGGTGCAGTAGACAAATTTATTTACCCCGGCCGTTTCATGAGTTTCAGTGGACTGACTACAGACGAGATTACTTCTCGTATTGGGAAGGCCAGTGCAGCTTTTGCCAAACTCCAAAACCTATGTCGCCTACGTGACGCTAGTTTGTTCGTCACAGGTAGAGTATACATTTCGACGGTGAGATACTTTCTGCTTTATGGATAAAGTAACTTGGTCTCTACGGGCAAAGGATGTAAAAGCTGTTAAATTTGGACTATTGGTGATGCATTGGCAGGGTCTGGTAGGAAGACTGGATTGGCATTGACGATTTATTCCAGGTGGTTTTAGGAAGAAGGAAGTCTTTCACGACAGACGAGTTACTCTAGTTGGGATATGCATATCGTATGCCAGAGGACCATCTGCACTGCAGAGCTATTTTTTCATCCCTGTACTGAGTGGAGGCGAACAAGAGGTGACGACGAAATACAAAAACACTAACCAGTTAACTCATTCGGGTGGACAACTGCCGCCTCCTCGGATGGATACTCTGGGAGATAACTCACTGAGGGTTAATGACACTGACAGACATGGCTCAATCACGCAGTTAGGGGCGTTCTTGTGTTGAAGCTACCCCCTTCACTGCCTAGCTACCCTGTCCTGAACTAAATGATCACGCCGCTGCTTTTAATGCTTGGCTGTGTTTTCTAGCTTCAAGAACAACCTGCAAATACTAAGTGCTGTATCTCAATTGCCGGCAGAGTTGATGCGCTTCCACGACCATAAAGGATGAAGAAGCAGTTCTGCATACATGTTGCAACCATTTTCAGCATGAAACTAGACGGGGCATTTTGGACTCCCCCAGCTGAACTCCGTTTACCCGGTGTAAGCCAAGCAAAATTGTTTCGGCTGGTAACTTTAGATAGTTGAAAATTATACTGCTTGTTTGTCACTAGCCATAAAGCTCTGCCTTTATTTGCACGTGAGACATGACAGCTGATAAATTTTAGGTTTCTTATGAAATAACTGCTGACCACAGTCTGATTTACACTCTGGTCCGGGGTCTCTCCGAAGTCCTGAAAATCAATGCAACCTTCTAAGTGCTTGTAAAATATGGTTACCTTTGAAGAGTACCTTAGCGCGCGCTGCTCTTAAAAGGACAACTACGATTCATCCTTGACTTCTGGTCCGGTAGGCTATCTTACGCACCCAAACAGTACTGTACGCCGTTCATCAGTACTTTTACGAGGTGTGGTGAACTGCATTGGCAGAACCGATAAAGATCTCGCCATAAGAGTGAGGCAGCACACATCTCTTTAGATCTTTTTCAGAATACCTGCCCCGATTGCGGAAGAAAAAATACGCTGTCCTCTTTAACCAAATGCCTTCTCTTCACGTGCTATCAAGTTAATTTCACTGGTGCATTTTCTATCTTTCTTTGCCACCAAAATTCAAGTGTTTTGAGCTTTCCTGAGGCGGCTGCAGTAAATCAACCAAAGCCTTCGCAACGTGTCCAGATGCACCCTTCACTGATTTTGACTTGGTCGGTCACATGGTCGTAGTCACATGATAAACATGGATTTAAAAGTTGTCACAAGACCTCCAGCACACAGAGTTCCAATGGGCTATAACCAAACAAATCACGTATCGTTCCGAGTAGGTCTCGACTGTCAGCCGGGTGCGCATATTCACTACCTTTGTTCATCGGGCTTCAGAAGGGCAGTCAACTCGAGTAGGTGGTTGCGACAAGCAATCCCGACTCCAATCTGACGAGATATGTTATGCATGCGGTAGGCTCAGCGTAAGCAGGAAACCTGATTGAACCAGTCCACTGACATGGCGTATTCCCAACCCAAAACCACATTAAGGCTTGACTTGAGCGTGTTTTGGATTTCTTCAGTGCGCCGAACAGAGCCTAAGTAATCTTTGACTCCATTAAATAGAAGGCTTTTGTGATCGCTTAGTTTTTCAGCCTTTCAGAATAGCACTAAACCACTTTTTCACTGAGACCAGTCATGCCACATTACCTGTATTCAGCTGGCCCCTTGATCAATGGCATCTCAGAACGAGACTCGTGACTGCTTGGCCATTTGGATTTCCGGGCCTGTTGATATTGGATCCTGCAGTATACCGTTACCTGGTTCACTGAAGCATCAGAGCCTTCTGACAGCACCCAAAATATATCACGAATTACTGAACTGCCTGAATAAATCAACAGCTGGTTGGCAGATTTTTCGGGCTATGGTGAGCTTTGCAGGTGCTATTCAAGTCACAGAGGAACAAGGGTGAACATGCACATCTCACAGGCAGGCGCATGGAATGAGAACTCCGAAGATTGCGTCAATTTAAGGAGTTTTCATCAAGGCAAATCAAAACAGCTACTTCGGACATCCTTTCGAAGTACACTTTGGAGCAGGAAATGCAAGAAAACTATAGGTTACTTAGCATGTTCTGATGGGAAAACTCTAACGAACTCAGGCCTTGATTAGTACGTAACAATAAAGCTGAAATTGCTGTGTTCGTTTGAACAATCCCAATAAAGTATTATGTCCCAGAGGATTTAATTCCCTTCTGATCCCACGTGGAATGTTGCTGTACGCACGTAAGAATCGGATCAAAAATTAGTCAGTAAAAGGGTCCCGTTACACAGTATTGGTCACAAGTGTACTTAATCAGTGCCCCCAGTCATAAAAAAACTGGTGGAGAAGATACAATTTCAGTTTGTACTTCCGGTTTTCCACCAGAATGGAGGTACTGCTTATGTTACCCACTGAATGGACGTTGATTGCAAGTAGGATTATCTTGAGATGCTACGGCATAAACGCATATTTTGAAAAATATCCATCACTATTTGTCTCAGTAGTTGCCTACTCTACATTATTTTCAACGGTAGTCTGTTCGTGCTCCGCACAGCCTACAAAGGCAGCTTAGTGCATGAACCAAAAGTTGAATGAAAGTTCCTTGCCGTACCACATTTTCTGTGTAAGCCTGCCGCGCAAATTAAGGACATGCAAGAAAAGGAGTGGAAAGGAATAGTT
>SJOL01005385.1:0-15036 GCA_004794785.1 Opisthorchis felineus
CCTCCCCCCGGCTCCACCCTGCTGATCCCACACATAATTTGTTTGGTTTTGCTGGCTGAGTTTGGCTGGAGATTATCTCTCCTGCAGATTTGTGTACAGTACCTTGTCCTCCATAATCGTACGAGGAAGAAAAAAATTTTGTCTTTTGAGTTTTGTCCTCAACCCACTGGCCTTTTTTGACCCAGAATAAAAATTTCGACTCAGTTGCGAACCTCAATGGTTGAGAGACGATCCTGGACTCTAAAGTACGCCGTCCGGGCTACGTTTTGTCCGCAAACACTGGTGGGCCATTCATAGGAATGTATAGGAGTATGCTATGTCAAGAAAATATGCTGCAATGTTTCATTCGTAGTTTCAAATGAATAGTCTCATCGACGAGAGATTCAGTTGAGTTTCTTGTTAACACGAATAGATGTTGTGAGTGGGCGTATTTTGTCAATTGCGAACAATTTGGTATTCAAGTGGAACATAAGGTTGACGGAAAGTAGGGGACTGCGCTTAACTGATTAGCCGTGAGAAGGGTGAAGCCAGTCGTGAGAGGTCCAGTAGTTTAGAGCAAGCTAATAAGTAGTATGTTGTGTCATGAATTTACCCTTCTTTCTTTTTTATAAAACTGATCAGCTAGAACGGTAACAAATCCGGTTGCGAGATGGTGTCTGCTCAAGTGATTTTACTGTCAGGATAAAATACAGACAAAAAATCAAATAGAAACCGTTCACCAGAAACGCGTCACCTTGGCGTGTTGATGAAGTTATGTTCAACTTCACCATTGGATGGGGAAACCTGAGAACAATGGGCGACTTGACTTGGATAAGTACTGCTTGAGGAGTGCAAGAAGTCCATACGAAGCAGACTACAAAGTGTGGTTGTGGATGATTGAGGATGAAAAACAACCTGTTGTTCTCATATTCGAATGAAACTCAAATATCCAATTAGCTTTTCTTCTGCCGCACATGAACACCAATCGTCAGCAAGGCTCGGACTTGAATCTATCTCATTTTGAAGTCAAATAAACTGCCAGATTTCAGGGTCAGTGATTTCATTCTTCATTCCTTTTGGAAAGTCCAGTGTGTTGTGCCTATATTATTAATGTCGATATTCTGTCAGTCTTACTGCGTGTGGTAAATCTGTTTGCCTATTGTTTTGGTATTTACTGCTTTAGATTGTAGTTGCTGAGTCGGGACGGGAATGTTTCCCGTCACTTTGCTGTTGAAGTTTAGGTTGTTGGGAGGGTAACGCTACTTTGGGAAATGGATGAAAATCCAAACTCGAGTTCACCGCTGGCCTTTTGGGACTGGCCACGTGCGGAGGAAAACAACATTCGTCATTTCGACCTTGTCTCAGTAGGTGTCCAGTCCTGTTCACTGAGGGCAGTATGACTGTGAAAGATAAACATCAGCTGTGGCGTGCAGAGCAGTTTGCCGATGAGCGCCCAATCTAAAGAGTAAGTCACGAGATGCGCGTGTATGGGCGAGTGAACTATGTGAGCAACACAGCACGCCAAACAATAGTGCATATTAGGAAAGGTCATCTGCTAGCGGAGGTGTGTGGTAGCCGGCAGATGTCAACAAACACGAACACACTCACTCACGCACGTACACACAAACCGCTCACACTGGGAGTGCGGCTTGTTGACCAGTTCAGTTCGGTTGATCGCGTTCACATCACTCGCTTGAACAGTGCTCCTCCTGGCCTTATTCTGGTGAGTCCGCACCAAAGGGGGAAGCACCGAACTCGAGTTTCGTTCTTATTAGAGCATCTTGGCCTTTCCCGGGGTTTGAACTCCGGACTAAGAAATCGAGACGAGCCTGTTAGCACTCGTCCAACAGTGCATGACGGATGCACCTGAACTGTCACGTCTGGATAGGCGATGGAGTACACAATTTAACCGTGACTGGTTCGGCCGACGCAACTATCTCCAACTAATTCACACTTTTAATCAGGCATCACACGTTCCCCCTATCAACCGAAAACAGGTACATGCGTGTCAACCTATCTCGGTGTGCTACGCCGCGACTTCATTTGTGTTCTAGTACCTAGTACCCTCCAGTACAGGGTCCTGTGTGTTGGTGGTACGTCAACAACCAAAAGTGTTGACGCTCCAAATAGCAGATCCTCACCACAGAATCGGATGTGAATGACCGCAGTCAGTAGACCGAAACTTCGTATTTTGCTTTTTAGAACAACACAGATCGAGTACCCTTTCGATACCCTGTTCTCAGACTCCGACATATGTATTTACGCACAGGTAATACTGAAACCTAAAAGGCAGTCGTGTTGAGAGTGAAATGCAGCTGTCATGGTTCTACTTGTGTCTGGTTGAAAATCACGTTGGCTGTATCCGCCATAGCACCTGTGCGAATGATATTTGAATGCAAACTTCAGACGAGTACCTATGCCAAAGGCTTATGTAGTGGCTAGGACCCTCGTCCTGGTGGACATCGGTAGCTTTGTAGATAGATGAGAAGCTGTTGTGTTATTCACGTGGTGTCCCGCGTCCACTAAGCGGTCATGTTCGAGGACTGATGGTGTCACAAAACCATACGTACATACCAAAGACAGAGCTGATGCTCGTCATTCGAACGAAAGGTTTCCTTCTTTCCATTGTCATGAGAATGGCTGTCTGTCTGCCTTCGTGTCCTGGTTGTGCATGCAGCCCAGGGGAATCCATCGATCGTTCGCTGGGCGAGCTCGGTTTCTTCAAGTGTGATTGTCTGCCCCACGAGCTGCTAGGTAGGCATACTGATTGATCCAGCTCAGGTTTTCTCCCTCTGCACGTCCCTGTGTTGAACCCATATGCGATGCATTCTGGATCGCCTGATTCATGTGCACCGGTGCATTGCTGCACTATAGAGCGACACGAGCAATGAGGTCTTCTTTGTCGCACACTCCCATGCCCGATGGCTGTCTGTGGACGGCGCGGTCCGTGTACAGGGGCATGTGAACACAGCCGTCAGGAAACGCTATACGTGAATTGGATGACCCGAAAACTGTGCTAGCAGTCCGGATCGTGTAGAGGCGCGCAATATGCGGCCTTCGATGTGTCACTTTTAGCCAGTACTCGGTGGGCGGTCCGAGCATACAGCAGTGACCCATCACAGTGCTGGCCAATTGGGCGTCGAACCATTACCACTGCGGGCTGAGGCCAACAGAAGCTCGGCTCACATCCAGTTCGGAATAAATTTTACCTCTCATTTCCATCCACATGGTAATTGCCAGCACATAAAAAGGTGTACAGCTTAACAAACAGCTTAACATACAAATTCACAAAACCATGACAAACTGGTGAATAATATGGGTTCAAACATTGCCAGACGACGCAACAATGGTCAAAAGATACATGTACTGCTACTATTGTCGCTTATTTTTGAAGAACACGATCACAAACATAAAAAGCAAATGCGAGCAACAGATGTGGGATGCTGTACAGGAGAATATTAGACAAAACAAGGGAAAAGTCCCGTTCGAAGGCATGCCACCAATTTTTCCAGTAGGACAAGATGAATCCCAACGTGTGTAAGAACGTTTGGTATGGAAACACACGTGTAAAGACTTGCAACCGAAGGAAGAACAAACAATGCTGAATGCTCTTCAAGGCGCAGTAAGCGTTAGCACAGTCAAGACTCGCACATCAGGCGAAAAGTGTCCGTCATACTGCGTCAGGTGTGAAAGTCAATGGCAAAAATGAACACTCGATACCATGTATCACACATAAAAGTGTCGTAGGTTCATAGAGAGCACAAGATGGCAAGCAAACGCAAGTCACTGACTGTGACCTTAGAAAGTCACAGTTCAACAACAGCCTTGGCGGTTTGAGGAAAGCAGATCCCTCGATACGAAATGACCATCGGCTGATGAACCGTGCTTCTGCTTCTTACCACTCTACACAATCACTCCCGGCCCATCCGAGGCTATGCTTAGTTCTATCACAGTTGCGGAGCGCTCCCGAACAGCGATAAGGTCAGGCTTGATGAAAGACGTTGAAGTAGGTCCTCGAAATCTTTGAAGATGGTGTATCCCAGACGACAGAGAGGTTTCGCGAATTCCCTGGCAATTATGACGAGCACATAGCGCATCATGCTACTAGAAAGCGGCCATACGATGTGCTGAGGATTTTTGAAGATGCTTCTATGAGGAACATGATGATAATGGTGCTTCAACTAGACATTAGCATACATTATGATTATCCGACTCATTGTTGTATGCATCACCAAATCGAACTGTAGAACAATGGCCTCATCTAAACTATACGATTTCGTACACTCGTTTTGATATATGATATTTGGCGGTTACTTTGAAAAAAAGTTTCGAGGGGTACAATCTTGCTAAATATGTTTTCTCCTAACGTGAAAAATGAAACAGGGTTTTTGACGCTTCTGGGTAAAAGTATCGGCACTCCATACGCTTATGTTTAGGCGGACCCACCAAAACAACGCTCCTATGCACAAGAAAACATTAGTCTTAGGTAAGGCATAAGGAGGCCTCCTTCGGCAGTCTAGTACTGAACTCGATAAAATATGGGACCTCACCCATTAACCTTTGAATTGCGGTGTTCACGGACACTTGTAGCACCAGTAGACAAGACAACGCTGGCTTATTAGCAGATTACCAACTAGCCTGGATACTTCGTCGGTTGAATGACGAGAAGCCGCAGGCAACCGGTGGTTCACGAAGAGCGATCGCAGTTTGCGAACCATACTCATGTGCAAATTACGTTGGTGTTGACAGGTGACTCAACTAAATACCAGCTGAATTTCTCTCCTGTTAGTTGAAAAATACCATAAACGAAAGGTTCAGGTGGGATTCAGTTGCTTCTCCTGTTGACACCAAATTAGTCGGCAAATGAGCATATATAGCCATTCAAAGCTGTCTCAGCAAGGTAAACGACTGCATGCCCTTTGTAGCTTCCGTAGCTTTCTAATAGCTTACCTACTCCCATTCAGCCTACTACCGCTGGCATGTCAATCACTATTCTGGTTTGCATAGCCCTTTGTTGCAAAATGCCGACAACCCAGACTGAGGGATGACTCATCCAGTTTGAAATGCTGCTGTCTGCATCCAATGCCGTGAAGGCGTTCGGTGGTTTGATCAATAAAACTGAGCGACGAAAATTTGTTAGTGGCTGCTGGCATTCAGTGTGAAATGCAATTTTCGAAGTGCAGATTTTCAACTTAATTTATCGCAGTTTTTTTATACTGAATTTGTGAATAATTACAAGTTCGTGCGCACAAAGCACGCAGAATGTTGTCATGTGCTGAAATGTTGGAAAATGACATTAGTGGTCCAATCGGTGCACTGAACACGATGATCGCAGGCGTAACCAACGGTGCCATAAGATTCAGCGTTTCTGATCGTGGGCTCCACGGAATGTTTATCGCGATTTCGTCAAGGTTATAGTTATTGGAAGGAAGACACGTAATTCAACGCTGTTTTTTAAGGACGAGGAGAGGCCGGAATATGTACCAGATGCATTTTGGTAAACCCAGTCTAATCAAAGGCACTGATGGGCCGATTCCCCTGGAAAGTGCAGAAACTGTTGCACAAAGTGAAGCGGAGACCGCTGAGGGCCACATCCAGCCAAGATAGTTTCGATGATTGGATCGTCAGGTGTTTCCATCTTTGTAAAATGCGAATAGCAATAAATCCATTTGGTCGACTGGAGCGCACATGCAGTACATGCAGAGACAAGTGGACAAAAAATCACACGCCGTTAAATCACGAAAGGACGAGACCGGCGACCAATCCCAACAGATTGCAGGACACATACCGATCACCTGAGAAGGGTAATTCAACCGGAGTTCTATCCGTATTACCTAACTAGCTAGGAAAGTCGATAAGAACTTAATGCAGCTGAAAACAGTTTTTGAGGGAAAGCTGCCCAAGATGAGACACAAAGCAATGTTGGTGGTCAAGCAAAATTATGATGGATTTCTCTTCATCTTAGATGCACTCTGAGGACAAACCGAGAATGAAATTTTGAGTAATAAGCAACAGGCAAAATTTGGTACTCACAAACTACCTGAAGTAAACTTGTTCGGTAAGTTTGGCAAAACATCCTTAAAAACCTGGCTTGACGATTCAGTTTTGCAGATAGCACAACCTTGTCTGAAATGGACACGAAATATAAACCTTGCCACATAACTCAGATAGTTTGCTACCTGTTGTTGGGATGCCTGTAACCATGGGCAACTCTCGAGTGTGTGATTAAATCTGTTGATTTTATTGCGCTCTAAACTGTAACGGCCAAGATAGTGGTACTATTTGGAATTACGCAGAATACTGCGAAGTCCAGAAATACGAATGTCTAATTCATTAAAAGCATTTTGTTAGTTCGGAAATTCTCACCAAGCCGAGACTGGCAACTCAGACAAAATTAGCCTTCAGTATTCGGTTAATACAGGATCGGGGAAAATCCGCTATAGCTCCTTCGCCACACGGACTTGAGATCGATAGTCATCAGGATCGAATTCGGTGCCTCATTTCTCTCAAGCGTTCACCCAATTCATATTTGAGATTGTTCTGATTTTTTTTTATCCACTACAAAGGCAGTCAGCGAATTCCAGAGAATGACACCCATGCATCATACTCTGAGTACGGCTTTCAAACACCCTGCCTACGGAGGGTGAAACCATGTGGTTTGAGCCGTTTGTCGTTACGTAGTTGCCTTTGAGCTACCACAGAGGCTATGACTGTGTATTCAGATCTCCACTGGTTCTGTAACGGCTTTGAGAAAATAAAGTAAGAAAATTTAACCTGTCCTCATTAGTAAAGCCCTCCGCTCACCCACGGGACTTGTAGCGGATCGTCGTGCGCACTCGATCTGATTAAGTTCCCTCTGAGAAATAGAGGCTTTGATCCCCCATTCTACAAGCGTGGCCCCACATATGAAGAGTATATAATGTGCGGAAAGCCCGTAACCGTCGGACTGCTCCGACTAGAAACTGATGATTTCTAACACAGTGCAAAACTATTCCGACACCGCTCCATCCTTGTATTCGCTAATACCAGTCGTGAGCGTCGTTCATTTTAGCATCTATAGCCTTTGGATTCAGCATCCTATACCAGCTATCGTCTTCTCCGAAGCTCATCAGCTGCGAAGCCCTGCATACTCGGGTAGTGCTCCCGCAGTCTTTCAGTAACTTCAACAAACCATCTACTATCATAGCTTCCATATTTCGCTGTTGAGTCGTTGAATTTCCGATCATCAAAGATAATTCTGTTACTATTTGATGTCTTTAATCTTGTGGTTACCGATTACCTTGAAGTGAAAGAATACCTGCTACATCCACGGCATTGCGGATGAATTTGTTCGGTTTCGATAAACACACACGGCTTTTATCTTTTCAAGGTGCAAGAGTTAGAGTGCACGTTAACCCAGGGGTTTGAGTTATATGGCCAAGTGCAAACTGATAAGCACTTGGTCTGCTACGGAAGCGTGGGGTTCAGTATGTTTCGCTTCATGTGGTTGTTGTTGCCGGTTAAACTGTCACATACTCACATGGTAAGTGTATTGTTTACGTGTGCCAACCATCCTGACCGGTTTTCAATCTTTGGAGGTAGAAGGATCATGAAATGCGTTACCTAAGCAACTACTGCAGATTTCGTGCTTTTCAGGAGGATTCGAAGTGCTTGTTGGACAAAGAATATGGACAACTGTTCCCATTTTGTCCGACATCATGCTATCTGCAGTTGTTTTTGCAACACCGAACATCCACTGGTTCGTTGGGTATGACCTCAAGACCGCTCAATTTCGGAGTTCAACCGTGCTTGTGATTTCCAGATCGATAATCATAATGATCTTCTCGTAGTTAAGTGAGCCTCAAGGTTCCCATGCGACGCAGAACTCCGAGGAAGATCAATTTTGCCGCAGAAAATTAGAGAAGATACACTCCCGCAGACAGGAACTTGGGTCTGATGTTTTGCACAGGGAAAATACTCTGTACGCATCCCCCTTTCCTGATTATGACTGTTAACACCATTCGAGGAGTGATACAATATTCGACGGATATCTGAACACATCAAACAGCTATCGTGACTCATCACTTAAGGATGCAATACCGTGCAAGTCCTACTTTCGCCATCACTTACCATCACTCAGCCCATCACTCGCAAGCCAACAAACGAGCAAATCCTCAAAGTAGTTAGCTTCCAGATACTGTCTCCTGTGAATTTGGGCCTGTGACCTTGCAATTTGTCAAGCACAGAATGTCGGCGTTGCCTCGCGTCGATGTGTATACTAGGTCACGGTTCGGCCGCAGCAACCGTTGGTAGGTTTGGGTGCATTGGTTGTTACTGAGGCAATGTGCTGTCCCAGTTTCGCTTGACCTTGATTCGATATCCGGATCTTTTCCAGATGAGCCCCGCCAAAAGATAACCCCCGCCACCCAAAAAAGATTAGAAAAAAGAGGATATGAAATTTGTAATTTTAGTTTTTATTGAAGAGGGCGAAATTGGGACATGTCATTGATAATTTGCATGAAAAGGTCCGTTTTTCGGTACTTTGCCTCCAGCGGTCGTGTGGCTTATAGATAATTCCTCTGAGCACAATTTGATTTTTGCAAAAAACGTATTGCCGTCTCCTTGTCATGAACGAGAGTTGAAAGCGTCAGAAAGTTCATTTAAGGTTTTACGTCCGAACGGAGAAAATTTTTGCACAAAATGAGCCTAGATGCGGATAAGGGATTGTTTTCATCAAAAATAGGTCAAAGTTGTGTGCGTACATAAAATTGGAGCTGGTAAAACGTGGCGGGGCTTAACTTTTCGCGCATGCACTTTTTGCATTAGTGGCGGGGCTTATCTGGAAAAGATCCCGATATCCCATATTGTTAATCGGATCTCAAACAGTATTTATTGAGCTACCAGTCTCTCACCATTTTACGTTACTGCCAGTGGCTGAGTTGAGCAGCTCACAGAGGATAAATCTCACACTGGGTGCTCACTTCCATGTACTTGGCCTTCTCTTTATTTCAAGATATTCCACATCTCCATCTTCTGTTTGTCAGTTCTCATCAATGACCTTAGTGTTTGAGGACGGTGTGAACGTCTTTTCCACCGGGGAAGTCAGGCAAAGGGGTCATCAATGGCACTGACTATCTTCGGTTGACACAACATTAGGTAGCTCTTGCCTTAGATCTCGACCAGTCAAGTAACCTATTCATTTGTCCAGGCAAAGATTTTGTGTCAAAAGCGAAACGTTGCCCAGCAATAAATCTACCGACTGTTTTTAAAAACTTTTCTGAAAAAAAATGCTATTGATTGGTCCCTTCTGGTAATCTCCGAAACTATATTTTTCTTCCGAGTACAACAATATGCCGGATTCAAATGGATCACTACACCGTTCTCGAGGACGAATGGGATGATGAAGAAACAAAATCAACTTGAATAATGCTCACGGAGGATAGCCAAATGAGAGATATTTCTTCTAAACGATTTTTTTGGACGCACATTCAAATACCCTGGATTAACAAATCTTTTTATCACAAACCTCCTTCATGAGAGGAGTGGATATGGTTTATAAACGTATCCACTGACTACCGGGTGCACTCTTCGCATGCGCAATAAGTCGTTGGTCTACAGGTTAGCCCTGCTGAGAGAATTTAGATCAGAGATGGTCCAATAAGAAAATGAAAGTTGAGGGACCAGTTGATGAATACACTTCGCGTGAAGATTTGAATAGTCGAGTCCATTTTGAACATTTGAAAAGTGCTGCACTGCCGTTTCACTGTTGTCATTGTCTGTACGCTTCTAATGAAGCACTGGGAACTCTCGAAGCAGTAACTTTTCGGGTAAGGGTTTGACCACTCTTGTTAATCTACATGTGACTGGCTAACTTCCACACAGACATGATGCAGCGCGAACCATTGTTCACAGAAAAATTCCATGTCAGGTGATCCTTCAGAATCGCTCCTGAACGATCCAAATGTGAATTCTTAGAATTCCCTCCAAAACTTGAAAATGTTAGCAACCTAATTCGGAAGAAGTTGCAGGGATCTCCCCCGAAGACGGTATTACAGGAGGAAACAGGCTACGCATGGCAAGAACTGTGTGATTAAAATATATGTGATTCCTAATCATTTAAGTGCGAGTTGATCACATTGTTGATTTGTCACCCGTAGCTGAAGTTTAATGTTCAGTCTTATATGCGGGAAGGACGCAGGTTTGATTCTGTCTGGAGATCCATTAGAAGTGCACTGCTGATGGTTCTCAAGAAGAATGAAACACAATAACTTTGATTGCAATATGAAATCCAGACAGATAATATCTTTTTCATTTCGCGAAAGGTAGGCCATCACAATACTCTGTGTAGACGGAAAACTCTTCACACGTTCGCTTCTGTCCAGTCACTTTTCTTTTTCTGTTCAACTATATCCGTTAACACTGGTGCCCAAACTTTAGTCACTTGGTTTTGACCGGATCGATGAACCGGATGCTTCCCGATGTGCCATCAGCTTTATGTGCCGCTGGGCCAATGGCTTAGTTCAACCCTTCGTATGTCCCAACCAATCAGCTTCAGGTTCCCTTGTCCTCCTCTTCTATTGGCTCGTGAGCAATCAAGATGTGCGGATTTCAAGCCTCGGCACAGCCAAAGAGATGCACTGCTGATGAGCTCTAATAAGAGCGGAACTCGAATCCAGTGCTTACTGCCTTTGGTGTGGACTCGCGAGAAAGATTGTGCCGAGACAAGAGGACGATTTTTCAAACGAGTGTCACCTGAGTGTGCATTCTACAAATCCCGCAACCACCAACAACTAAAAAATCATGGAACAGCCGGAAAGCACTCTTGTGCTTCTTTTCCCCCTGGCTTTTGCGATGTCGTTTCATTGATCCTTCGAATGGAGTTACTCGTATTAGCGTTCTGCCTTTCCATTATTGTTTTATATCTTATTACATGGGAACATTGGATCAGCTCGGTTCAGGCTCTGATTGGACCAACTGCCCGGGCGTTACTCAAATCATGAGGCAAGTGTTCGATCGATATTGGCTCCATCGATAGCCCGTCATTTACTTGAAAGAGAGTGTTGTAGCAATCCGACAGGTGGTTTTCGCAGCGCGTACCGGATCTTTCCGGAATGGTAAACTTTTGCAGTTTTCTGAGTCTCCTGCTGTCAGAAAATGGAAACCAAAATTGTGTAAACAGAAGTTATGGACCATGTCGTTGGGATTTTCTTGTTGATTGGCTTGCTTATGACATCCCAGTGGTAAAAACTTCTGTTCTGCTTCGGTTACTTATGTGATATTGTTTTGTAGTTCACACCCGAAGAGATAAAGCAAAATACAACCAGTGTATCATGCCACAGTTCATCTTTCTATGCATCCTCAGTTGATTCACGCAAACAACGCAAGTAGTTCGTGCCAGAAATTCGAATTTCAACCAGGAATTTGTAAATTCGTATAACCTGTGTTTATGTATCAAGTGTTGCAGTTGAAAATAATTTTAAAAGTAATGGCAAACAACCCACCCAGGCGTTCTTTTTCATGTGATTATTTTCTCCCCAAGCAGTGCACATTAATCAGAACTCATGTCTTCCTCCGACACAGACAATAGAAGCAATCTAGTCAGCAAACCTCTGCAGATTTCACAGTAAAACAGACTAAGTTGTCGGGCGTCACACAGACAATGGCACAGTGCAGGTGTGTGTCAATGGACTGCATTCATACGTGTTCAGACAGAAAGGTAGAAGGTTGTCTGACGAATACCGTGATGGAACAGAGACGACTGTGTGTTCACAAAGGAAGTCTCCTTGGTTTGTAAACATCTCAGAAAGGGTTTGTACTGAGAGCTATTCTGACTGTTTTGCATCTCTGGCTAGATGACTTTACGCCCGAAAAACGTGACAGGTTTGCACGAATTCTCTTAACATTTCACGGGTATCGAATGACCAAACCTACCCAGACAGTCTTCGTTGTTTATGCTGAAGCTGGTTTTAAGGTAACAGGTGGAGTGTGATGTGCTATTGGCTGCAGTTGGGAACTATTTTTGTGTTCTCTAACTCGTTCAAAATAAAGATTTCCATGGGATTTTCACCGGACCGCAACTCAGCGCGTATAAAAAGACAAGGCCAGAAAAATCTGCCCCGAAGTCGAAGTTAAAGCCGGATTTCACTAGCTATCTAGCTGCATACTCTGTTAAAATGATTATCCGGATAGATTCATCTCAGAACACATGGCCGCTATGAGAAACAAACCGGCTACAGCCGAAAGGAAACGTACCTTCATCAAAGGGGAACTGACCGTAGACTATCTAACTCGGCATCTACGTCACACACTTCAGAAAATGTTTCTGGCCGCTACACTCATAGTGTCGTCCACGACCACTGTGCTGATATCTCTCAAAGATAAGCTGCTGGTCCACGCTCAGAGTATGGTGGTTTACTCCTTCACCTGCTGTTGTATAGCAGAATACATAGAGCTCATGATATGACACTTATGCGAACCAATAAGGGAGCACAACCCATTTTGGCTGACAGCCGGATCAAGGGGGTCTATTACTAGCGCAGTGGTCGCTCACTTGGCCGGTACGAGTCACGTGCATAATTCTAACCATGCCTTCCGGACTCTGCACCAAACGCCTATTGATTTCCAAAGATCCGTTCAATATCAATGTCTGGCCACAGCTGAGCCAATCTCGATTCGCTCACGCAACCTGAGTGTGTGCACTCAGAAAGCGTTTGTAAGCGTGTTGAGTCATCCACGGTCTGTTCACGTGACCGCTGGTCATTCCGGCCAATCGCTCGCGACGTAAACGGTTTTCACACCTTTACCCGCAGACTCCAGTTTGTCCTCATTTTACTTGAATGGATCGCTCGCTTTTAGTTTCTTTCATCCCTCGGAGTGAACTGACCAGAAGAGATCGCCAAAGGATCAGTGTTAGCCAATTTGCGTTCTGAATTTTACGATTACTGCTATGCATAAAACGAACTCCATTGCTACTTATGTCATTCACGGTTGCCGGGGATCTACTCCAGCTCGTGGAGCGCCTGTGTTCCCTAACGGCCAAGTAAGTAGCAGAATCAATGCACATACCATTTTTCTGAACGGCATTTCTACAGGTTAATTTGCTAATGACTGTTCAGCTCTGCGTTCCTACAAATTAGTGTTCTGGATTTTCGGGAACCAGGAATATTTGATGAGCCCCAAATCAACATACCTGGTAGTGAGTTGTCCAAGCGTTCGCTCCAACCTGTGAATGTTCATGTCAAGGAGTCCTGTCCCAAATTTGGAAACCTCTTGGAGGCAAGGTCAGCTTGTGTAGGGAACTTTGACTGTTATACACCCAGTATTGATCCGAGGAAGAGGACGCCGGTTGAACTGAGTGTGCGCGGAAGCTTGGATTATTCGGCTGCTTCACGTTGGAAAAAGTAAATTCCGGGTTGAAAAATTCGCTCACGGAGCTTTGGTATTTAACCATTCCCTTGTCCTATTCAGCAAATTCAATCCCAACTATTTGATCACTCTCAGTGACGCCAAGCCAAACGTTATCCCGAACTTTCTGTCGTGGTTACTGACGACATTCGACACTTCCGCTAAATCAAGACGGATGTAGAACGCGTGTGCGTGAGATCTACGGCCCACTCAAATGAGAAGGGGTTACCATATCGGGAAACCTTGTTTCCGATCGTCAATACTGACCTGTTCCAAACAACCCGAGTCACCACTGCAACTGACTTACTCCCCTGAAAGAATCAGTCGTAATAGGGTCAAGTATGAAAGAATTTTTCCAGCATCTACTGAACAAAGATTGAGATTAAGAAAGTATCTATACCTTCAAAGTTGTTTCCGTAAATTGTCAACTTTAGCCTCCCCTAAAGCTCATCTCACAATGAAGCCTTCGTAAGTGTATTTATCACCATTCAAAACTAAGTCTTATAAGAAATTTCAGTTGGCAAGTCAAAGACTGTCTTCCATTGCTGTGTATCGGTCAATACTAAGGGTTTTGGTTACTTCATTTTGAAACACTGCTGATACTGAGCCTCATTTAACATAGGTTCAGACTCAGCGGCTTTTTCTTCCCGTAAGTAGAGTGTAACACAACAGGAGCAGGTCGTTTATCAGCGGATCACCACAAAGCAGAGCGCGACAAACATCAGAGTCTGGCCGGATGGCCAACAAATGAGTGGAACTAATCATTGTGTTGGATCACTCTAAATGCCTACGCACACTATGCGAAAGTGACAGGTGTAAATTGGGGGGGGGGGGCAACAAGAATGAATCGCTCGGGAGTTGGACACGACACGCGACTGTTACAAAAATGGTATGAACTCCGACGATAGTTTCAAACTAGTGCTGAGTATCTTGCCATCTCGACTGCAACTAGTCACAACGACAGGGTTCAGCTCTTTACTGACCCGGGAGACGGAGAAGCTGACATGGGATTTCGCTTCTGTTTTCCAGCACCCATGAAGTCAGAGGATAGATTGAAAAAAAAACAGTTTGTGTTGTTTGCTATTAACGTTTCACGCGCTTGGTAATACAAGCAGTGGTCAGCTTTCATTCTTTGTGCACCTCTTGTCAGAGGTGCGTTATTCGCCCCCCTCGCCCTAGATCACCGCTTTGTGGAACTACGATTTAGCTCCTTGCGGGCTCTGCAACCATTGGTCAGGTGATTGTTTCTATCATCATTAACTGAGGCGTGAACAACTACAACGTGGCTATTTGCACTTGACACGTAGCAAAAACCGCCACCTTACTGTGGAAGAGCACAAGAGAGCCGGTCCAACGGGAAACAAGGTGAACAGAAATACACTATGCGGGCGGTGGACAAGACGCAGGGGCGAACAAGCTTTGCAAAGAAGCTTGATTATATTGGCACCCTGAGCATGTCGAAGCAATCGATGTGAACAGGTCATTAGTAATTGCTTGGTCAGACATTCGACTATCTACTAGGCTGCCTGGTGGAAGCCCAGTAACTGAATAAATTGATGGGTAACTGAGCAAAAGATGAGAGGACAACACGTCTAAACCGTGTTAGGCCAACCCAACATCCACCTAGGGTGGTCCACGTGCATTTCGCACACGTCATCTGTGGTAAACGCATCA
>SJOL01005387.1:4870-46595 GCA_004794785.1 Opisthorchis felineus
GACAACGGGTGCTTCGCGTACTGTTTTTTGTTACAAAACACTCCCAGCTTACTAGCTTCTTCAGGTTCCTCGACTTTTCATTTGTCGTGTGGGCCGTCTGCTGCATTTGTAGCACACGCATTCGTAGCCCAAAACAGCGTTGGCGCTCGATTACTGGATGAACGCACAAGTACCGCATAGTTATCCTTCATGTATTCATTTAACGCCTCAAATGCCTTGAACGATGAAAAGAATACAGCCCCCAATTTCTCAATAAACTTATGTGAGACCACTTCTGAAGCAATAGCACAGCAAGTTCAAATTCAAATGCACGCCAAAACTTTAGAAAGGAAATTACTGAAAACAAATCGCGAAAAAAGGATAGTAGATTAGCGCAATGTACTACTCATAAGGTTGCTGATAGTAGATTAGGTTGATTTTTCGTTTGAGCACATATGCAAAAAATGCAACATTTTGGCGTAAAAAGTTTTATTCCACTCGCAAAGGTTTTGTGCTTCTAAGGTGCGGCAATGGTGAATTAAACATGGTAAACTACATCTAAAGGATTGAGCATTTTCTTTCAAAACTGGTTTGCACACTAGATTTGACGGCTGACAAATTGGAAATAAGTTTGGTGTGTACTGCAATGCTGTTAGGCGGAATTCCCCACCGATACCCGTTCACCGCTAGCAGTTGGGTGCTGCTACGGCAGAGAAGCCTACCTCGCACAAGAAAAGCCAGATGTTTAGCCCGCTTGCCTGTTCGGCATCAAGGCGAGTTCTGATTGGTCGAAAGTCTGGACCCAACAGCCAATCATGGCCCAGTATTGGCCAAATGCCGGTTGCCAACGCCTTATCCAGAAAGCGTCAGAATTTCCAGAATGTTGTCGCGGCATCCATTTTATATACGATGAGCTGTACAAGTGTGTTTGACCTGGTTTTGGGTATTAGTGTGCGTTGTGCACCTTTGGTGGTTGTTTTTATCGGGAACGCTAGTTTGGGTGGTTCAGACCTAGAATTTAGCTTAGGAAACTACTGTTATTACAGATGTTTATGAGGCTCTGCGATTTGTCCGATAACTAGAGCGTCGTCGGTCATGGCTGAGTGGCCGTACAATTGTCCAATTGCCTGGTAGGTTTTTCAGGCCAGGAAACTGGCTGCTTTTTCTCCGAACCATTAGTGTGTTGAGAGATTTTCAGCTAATGGAAGATATTCCGCTGGCTCTTCTGTGAGTCCAGTGCTGTCGCCACCTCCTATCCCAACCTCCTTTCCTCAACCCGAGTTAGTCATGATGAGTTATGATGAAGCAGTTTTGTCTTGTTTCTGACGCAGTCTGTCTTGCGCCTCTGGTGCATCAGTCAGTTTGTTACAGAAGGTAAGGATAAATTCCGGGATGTTGCAACTGATCTAATGGGGCTGAATTTGTGAAGAAGCCGGTTGTGTTCATACATTCTGCTTCTGCTGTGGGACACCCAACCGGCCATCGAGGATAAACTATGCCATTTGCAAGCTGGTACCTTATTTGGAAGCTACAAATTACATGAAAGTTTCTTTCAGATGGCACCAGCATCTCAGTTTCTGTGACGGGAACTACAGTGTAACGCAAGTTTAAAACCTTCGTGTGGAATTCCGGTTTTCACTATTTTGCTGTTCGGGGATATGAAAAATTTGGTGGTGGGGCTTCGCGCTTGACTACCAGCGACCTGTTTACCATGATTTCTGCTGACGGGTGATAGGTGAGAGGCTGTGGACTGAGGTGCTTAACAAAAATCATGACGTCAGCCCCCTTTACTCTTGTTATCTTGTGCCCAAAAATACCTGCGCCTTTTGCAGCTTGGTCAGCTGTGTGGTAAAGTAGCAGCCTGCATATAGCTTAATCTTTGAATCGACACAAATGAGGTGTCAACAAATATTTTTGGTCAACCTCACTACCGCCTTGAACATAGCAAATACTTTTGGCCATTTTACAACCACATCAGCAGCGATAAGAAGGCTTCTGTTTTTAACTGTCCTTCGAAATCCACGCCGAAGCGTAAACGTCACTTCCCTCGCTGTGTCTTAATCTGCGGTGGCTGTTCTTTGGGTAGCACTTGGAAGGCAGTGCGTGCTCAGCAAGAAGCCCTTCACTCAGGGCATAATTCCTCATCTGAGCAGCACAACGAACAAGCCATATGAGCATCTCAGCGTGAACAACGGGTTTCTTAACCGTATTACAATGGTTGCAATAAAAGAAACAGCTGCCATCAGCTTTTACGGAGCAATCGGAGAATGGGTACAGTGATGGTGCCACTTCATTTGCCGCCATAGTCATCAGCCCGCCAGCTCCAAAAAGAAGGTACGTTCCTTACGCATCTACTAGATTTTCAATCTTTTTGTTCATTTTCTGTAGAGCTAGCAATCCTAGGGGCTCAGAAGTTGATAGGATTCCAGTTATTGAGGAATTTTTCCGAATCGAGGTCAGCAGGAAGTCAACCTTTCGGTTTTCCAGATATGTAGAAACAAACTTAACCACATACCCAAGAGTTTCTGTGCTCAGTGGCCTATTAAAAATTTAAGCTTCTAATTAGTTCAATCTTACTTAATCATATTTTTGTTCTGTGGACGACTGTCACCACAGCTAATAGTGTCTTGTGATGGAACATATCTTAGAAATAATGTTGTCTGGTGCAATTTGTTGTGAGGGCTGCGTTTTACCACTGCCTCGAAGCTGAAAGGATGAGATAACTAGTTCAAATATGACAACTTGTTCACTGACGGACAGAAGTGGGAAGGAGGTCGGGAGACCGACTCCGGAACCAAACGCGACGGACGCAAGGATCACCACCATCTCTGCACGCTTTTCCCACCAGACCGGCCGCCTACGGAATGAGGTCGGTTGGTGATTCACGTTGAGCGGATGAGGCAATCATTTGCTTGGGTTTGGCTTGCGGGTGAATGGGCTCTCTTCAAATAGTCTTCAGCATACGACAACCAGTATTTAAGGCGATTCTCCGCTACGTTCCAGTGCGGAAGACAAGTTAAAAACTCTCATAATACCTTGGAAGTATCTTCCTTTCACCGTAAGTAAAGGTAAACCTACATGTTGTTTGACGTTACTAATTCGCTACAGGCTGCCACTTATTGTTCAATGCATAGGGTTCAGTGTAATAACAGGGTTGTATTAAAGGGATGTTTTAGTCAACATGCGCACGAAACACTGCGTTGTTGTATACCGAGACGGAGTAATGCATTACAATCACCATCATCATCAACTTCACTAACGAAATTTGGACACAGTCTTTTTTCTCTGTATATGCATAAACAGGAATCAACTTTGTGTTCAGATTAAGCTACGAGTAAACAAAATTCGAAAACAGGTGTCCAATGATGGGGAGCGGCGGATTCAAGAAGACCGACAGTCCGGATAGAAGGTGCAATATTTGTTCTGTTTGCCGGGAAACTCTCGGTAACAAAGAAACAACACTGCACAATTTCGTTTCGGCAACGCGGTTAGGTGATCACTGCGCCTTGATGATGCCACCTCGATTGGTGATGAAACGTTTGCTAGCTAACTGCCAAACTCAGCTAATAGATCAACAGCCACCTGATCAACCACTAATGAACGCACCCCAGCTACAAATATTCCGGTACATTTCTAGTTGAAATAACTAATTCTACGTGGCAGTGTTAATCTTCCAAAGGGGATTAATAATTAGAGAATCACTGCAGAGCAGCTTTGTCAAATGACTGATGGGTAGTTTATAGGTTTGCTCTCCATCGAACATACCCCTGCCGTTGTGTAAAACTTCCTAACTCGTCTGCTGCTGTTAAACTTACAAAAGTTACCCTGGGGGTTGGCTACAAGGTCGATGTTGTCAGTTCGCGCGACAAGTTTTGACCATCTAGACATGTTAGCATAAACAGCTCTTGTTTTCCTGTTCTTGTCACAAAGTCTGCGCTTCCGGAATTTAGCCTGGTGTAAATTGTTGTCACGGGGACAAAGGATATTGTGGCCTAAATGATATTTGCCTGTTGATTTTGTGGCAGAATTTCCGTTTATTTGTCACCCCAGTTCAAAAAAACGATTAAAAACTATGCATTTCATTTATAGTTATTTTTGGCACGTTTGAAACTGATCAATAACTGCTATGTATCTCTAGGATGGTTTGCTTTAGATTTTGATTGTGGACTTGGCCTATTTTGAACTTCACCTATCAAACCTGTCAATACCCACGGTGAAATTTAGCACCCACAAAGTCAAAGGTATCAGATTTGCCGCTTGTTGTAGTTTATTTGCATTTATCATCTGTGTTGCATCTCGGGCACAACGACATTCGTGGAATCAAGAAGCGACTGGGCGTTTTTTGCACACGCTACAAACACATTTTGCGTGGTCTGAAATTTATTGAAAACAGATTAACTGTTTGAGGGGTGAAGTCCAGAGTTGGGGAAGAAGCTACTGACGATGAATGCCAAGGAGGATTGTTTGAACTGCGCATCTGCAATCTGCATTGTTTCCATCGTGCTCCCAAAAGTTTTGCTGCTTCGTTTGCCTATTTCTCCTTTCCCTTTTTCATCCTAAGCTTCCTCGTTCAAAACTGTTGGCCCAAAATTTTGCCTTGGTTGCATTCCCTTGGTTTTCGCTTTCGCCACCGGGCTGTGTAGCTAGCCTCTTTTATCGAGGCTACGTAATTTTATACTCTTGCCCATTTGTAAATAAGTCACATTCAAGGTTTTTCCACATTCTTACGCGCCTGGTTATCTTTAGCTGTGCATTAAGCTTCATTCAGAAACGGTCTTCGCACGTTAATACCAGCTTGATTATCGTAAAATTTTCGACTGTACTTTAACTGGAGGCTTATTGTACGGTAGAAACCTATACTTGCTGACGATAAGTTTCAAAGTGCTATTTATAAGACTTAGGAGATACGTTTGTTTTTAAATTATGTTGGTGTTAAGGGGAATATCCCTTTTGTGACATTCCGGGGCAATAGGAATATCGTACCAACTGGAAACTCGGGCGGCCTTTTCACAGTCTATTCGGTAGAAGGCTGTTACAAACGAGGGAGTTTCGCCGTGTCATCCGGTATCGACAACTGAATTTTCAAACGAACGTATTTCGCAAACTGTGCCTAATTTGGTGATTAGGTAGAATATAAGTTAACTGAAACTCGAGAACGGAGCCTACTTAATAGGTCCCAAGAAGGGTAAAATCGGTGTTGGACTGCGGAAAAATTTCCAGCCACCTCATGTATGGGGATTTCCTCAGTTCACTTGTAAATGCTACATCTTCCGGTGCCTAATGACTGCCAAATATCTTGCTCCTTCTAAAAGGTTTAAATAAAAGTCTACCGAAATTTGCCGGTCAACAGCTGTTGAGAACGGTATCATTTGTATTTCTTCACCAATAATTTGCCGCACCCCTTATCCGTTAACATCTCCAGCTCTATCGCTTCTATTTTTGTTCATTTATCTTTCTGCTCTATTTGAGTTATTTTCATCATCCGACTTAATTTCACACAATATAAACTCACGGTGTTCAGCAAGCTTTCATTCTGAAGTGAAATGCTCTACTTCCACCATACCTCGCCGCAGGAGGATGCCGTTATGGTTTGATTGCCAGATTGCATTGTCCGGATTTTTTTACTGTATATTTTTCATGTTCACCGTCATTTAACCTTTATTCTGTAGTTTTTATATACTAAATCTTTGGTCCTGTCAAACCTGCTGCTATTTTGATCGGGCCACATTCAGGATGGAATTAATTTGGCCATTTAACTTGTCTTCATTTACAATAAAGATTTCTTCAAGTGCCACACAAACTCTCTTTTCTGCCCCTCATAGCGACTCATTTGTATCGATAATCCTGTGTATATCATAAAATTACAGTGCACGGGCACTGGAAATAACTGCCTGCCACTCAAAGGACGGATTAGAAGCCAAATCACCAACTTTAGTAACAGGGTTTGGGGAGTAAGATGGCCAGATTTTTACAACAACTTCCGATCTACTCCAGTTTCTTTGGCAGTAAGCAGTGGTGCGCGTGTACATTGATTTGGGTAACAAATGATTGGATTATCCTAACAGAATACAATTTTTTGGTTGAAGCAATCCACTTACATATTTCGTAGTTCTTCGGCTCCGACTAAAGGTTAACTGTGTTGTGTGTTGCTCAAAGTTTTCTGTTTACCATAGAGGACCGCAAGTGCCTCCATATTTAAACTTGACAAACGATCTTATATACGTAAGCTGGACATGCCCAAAAGTTTCCCACAAAGAATAGGAGCACCGGCCTTGAGCTACACTAGCTTCGACAGCGCACTGAGTACTGAATAAGTAGAAATAACTGTACTTGCGAAGTTTTGGTTTCGCAAACAGAATCAAATCCTGCTCAAAAGCGCCAGATCACATCAGTGTTCAACCAAGATCGCTGAAAGACGACAATAGTTTGTTGAAGTCATCCCAATGAAACTCCATCTAGAAAGCCAAGGGGCTAAGTCGCAAACCCCAGGAAAATAGCATAGAAGGATAAGCCATGGTAAAATTTGAATCCATTTATATAACCACAAAATTGTCAACTCCCCAAAGGACTGAAAACACATGCTTACTTTTCTTACACACACTAGAGCAGTCATAATGAACCCTCAATAGTTGAAAGAATGCGACGTTGTTCACACTTGTATAGGAGGTTATTTTCGGCAACAAACAAATGCCTTTTTCCAAGAATTGCATGCAAATGGGACTTAACCTTCGGAATACCGAAAACTTCACAATCTCAACCGCACCGAAGCAGTTTTTAATGTAACCTCATCATTTTTGAAAAAAAAGTTGTAAACGAAGAAAAGCAGTTGCTTTGAGAGTGCTTGTTCTCTTGTCCGACACAACACACGGTTACTAGAGTGGTTGAAAACTCGACGACCTGTTTCGCACTTCTGGAAGCATATAAGTTGGGCCCATTCTCCGAGTTTTTGTCGATCTCATGTTCCAATTTAATACAAAATTAAACGCAAGTGGCTAATTACGTTGCTGTTAACGGAAGACGACGAAAGCTAACGATATTTTGAGCGATTTTCTTTACTTTACCTGCTATGGAAAAATGAGGTAGCTAATTGCGGCCATGCTTTTTATACACAGGAAACTATCTTTACGCATCAAATAGAACCATAGTACCCTGGGTATACATCACATTCACTCCGACCAGACTCTAGGTTTATTTACCACCAAATTTCGACTTAGAATCTGACAGTCCCTACGACGCAAGTTGAACCGCACAAAAGGTAAAAAACGCTGTTGATATAACTTTAAACTTTAGGCAAGAGAGAAACCTTTGTCAAATACGTGACCCCCTGTAAATGTTTAAGCTAAATAGACCTTACTCTAAAGAATGTCATCAATGCCAGTATCTTCTGAGACATTTCTTGAGAGTGAACTTTAGAACATAAGCAACGGGTCATTTTTTAAAGCTTTTGCTGGTGAAGTTTGGAGAACTGTAAGCATTCCTGAGAACAGAGGAGGAGCTAATTGAACACGTGGAAAACTACAAGAGCAAAGCACCGGGGCCGACGAAATATCCTATAGAACACTGAAACCGCCTGCGGGAGTGTTATATCTAACTGCTGTCCCCTCTCCAGTGCCTAGTACCGGGAAAAGACTCACCGATAAGGAACCCAAGAGCTTTATTGCGAACAAGCGGTGCCAGTGCGCGAGTGCAAAAATACAACGGACTCAAGCCAGTTTATTGGAGGGCACTGTCTGACCTTGGTCCAACGCTGTCTCACGCTGTCTGGCTTTGATACAAGCCTGTCACGAGCTGCATATTGAGGGGGCGTTGTCTGTCTGGTCAACAACTAGTGGAGTTGAGGGTCTCAGTAGATTTCGGGCATTCTGTGGTTACCTTCAGGAATCTGACCTTCATGATTGGTAGCGTCACTAGTACCTATGGCATATCTTTTAGAATGCCCCGCTGACTATGTGAGTTTTCATTAAAAGGATACTTTGTATTCATTGAGGACGGAATTATTTTATTTTATTGTACGTCTTTAGTTGCGTCCCGCAGGGTACTGTGGTCTCTGCCTTACCTTAATTATCTGGCACCACAATATGTGCAGCATTTTCTGGGATGCTGGAATTTACGGCCCGAATAGTTAAAACATCCTCGCGAAGTCACAACTTGTTTTTCTATACAAATAAAATTTAGACATATGCTACTTACATAACAAAATACAGCCAGTCGCGAAGCAAAAAATAGGAATTTAATGAGTCACACACCACTTTACGCGGGTCCATACTTATTGCCGTCACTTGCGAAGACGTTTGGAAAAGGTGTGCAGAAGGCAGTAAAACAATAAAATGTGGCACGCTGCGGTTTTCGGGAATCCATCAAGCTGTCTTCTGCCGCGGATGAAATTTGGGGACAAACGCTAGTGGTACAGCGATCAATTAAGTCTCAAGATGACTTCTTTCAGTATAGCTTTTTGTTGTGCGTCCCTCCTAAGTGTCCATTTCCAAATCACACAATCATCCTCTAAACTCTAGCTTTTGAGGCAACTATCTCGGATCACCGGTAACTCCGGAAAGAGTAATCAGGTAACGAATGGATGTGCGCTAATCTGAACGTTTTCTGTTTTCCAAGACATTCAAGGAAGACATTGAAGGATTGCCGACAATGTTCCAACCACCGCTTTCAAAACATTTTGGTCATTTGCTGGAGTCGGTTCCACCTAGTACCAAGGCGTGCTTCACGAATATCACGAAAGCTTAACGATGCCCTGAAAACAGAATTGCTTTGACCTTCTTGACAGAAGCACTTGGCGTCATCAGACAGCTTGTTTACAGATCCATCATTCAAGATGCTTCTGGTCTTGATGAGACAATTTCTCGAGACGACAAACATTATTCGGTTTGTCGGTTGAATCATACGTTATGAAACAACTCTGTGGCCAGCTTTTGTGGTACTGAATGTTCAGTGACACCACACGACCACATCTGACTTTAGGAGAGGATAAATAATCTGCTGCTGCAGCATCAAAGGCAGGCGTTATCACCGGTTCTGTCAAAATGCACAGGGACAACATTTGCTGATAAATTGCTGAGAAATACCGTCTGCAAGCACAATATACAGCAATCGCCCTGTTAAAAACCCTAGCAGCAAGCGATCCAGAAGAGATGAAGCTATGATGTCTTTCGCAGCAAGCGAGTGTCGCAAACAATGTAGTACTGGACATAAAACGAAAAATGCTGCATTTTGGAGGCGTACAAATGCACCGGAATTGTCGTTTACGATAAATTCTACCCGTGCAAGAGGCCTCGAGTTAACTCACAGTCGAATATTTCACCATCATCGAGTTTATATTAACGTCTGAAGATAGCTGGTAAACAAAGTTGAATACAACACCAAGGATAACGCAGCAAAAGATGTGGACAAGCCTCAACCGTGACTGCACTTGCAAATGAATGAGAATATAACGCTAGGTAGCGTTGATAAAGTAGAGGCAGCTACACAGCCTAGTAACGAAAACGGGGAACGAGCGGGGGAAAAGCGGAGTAAATTAGCATAGTTGTTCGGGGGAACGAGTTTGGATAGGGAAATTGCGATGACAAAGGTAAAGGAGAATTAAATAAACGAAGCAGCACACCTCTGAAAAGCGCAATGACAACCACACACCTCAAGAGCGCTTAGTTCATACACATTAGTTTTACCGAGAACTTTTTCAAGAGAATTCACCAGTAAACCGTTAAGTTGTGTCGGCCTATCCACATATAAAGAACCCAGCCTACTTTCAGCTACTGTCGCAAAGAATCTGACCGAGGAAATGATAAGAGAATAAAGGTTTGGGCAGTTCGTCCAGAATTACTGGGAGGCCGGACGACATACACAGGCTGGGTATTTCAGGCTTTTATCAAAATAGTTATTAAGATAAGCATAGGGTGGAGCTGTTGCACTGTAGATAGGCCATACAAACCGATGCCTCTCAGGGCTATTGCAGATTGCCTAAGAGTTGACTCCGACTTATCCTGCTCGAGAACTAGCAATGAAGTCCCAATTCAATCGAACATTGCCAAGTAAAACAGGTTTTTTTACCTTGAGGTCATATGAGGCAGTGGTTTTCCGCTTCTTGTTTTATATTCAGTTCATGCCGTTTTAGGACCAAGGATCAGTCGTCGGCTTAGTGTACTGAATAAGTTACCGAAGATAGCTGTACATACAAATGGGGTAGCTCAGCGGTTCAGATAAAAAGAAAATGAATATAGGTGTCATTCGTTTTCCTTAGGTTACAGATGTAACGGCAAGTGCAAAAACAAGAGGGAAACAGACAAAATAACTTCAGACGGTGCCGATTGTTTGGTTGGGGTAGTCGTTTACCAGTGCGTATGGCTCGCGAAATCTTCAAAACATCCAGGGGAACTGAACTGAAAAGTTGCCTAACGATAGGTCAGTAATGTTATTATGACTTCTGAAAGGTCAAGAAAAAACGAACTAAAAACTGAAGAACGGAAAATTCAAATGTGGGTAACAAAATATTTATCCTTCATACACAAGTAGAACTCTAGAAGTAGTAAACATATAATGTTACAATGACTTCACAGTCATGGAGAAAGCCATCTAGACTCGGAATACGGAGAATAAGTTCAAAATGAACATTTGTATACTCTATCGAAGGAACGGAAGTTTTTCGAAAATCGTAGCTTACCTGTACTATTGCTGTCACAGAACAAGATGGTTGGTTGTGTTTTGTTTTAGTGTGTGCGGTCCTCCTATTATAATAGGATTATTCGCCTTCGATTTTGAAATAAAACTTGCTTGACACGTGTGGCGCTAGTTCTACGAGTAAACCTTTAAATGGGGACAGATGAATTAGTTAGTTTAGAACAGGTGTTGTCCTAACTTTGGTCCTCTTCAGAGCAACAAGCATCTGTAGCTGATGGGATGAAACGTTGTGGCACCAAGAAGTGTGTTTATATTTCTAAGATGAAGGAGTGTGATGAAAATGCGGCATTTTTTGACCGAGGATTACGTATAAATTAGTTTTTAGGCAGTTGATATCTATGCACAACCTCATCACGTCAGCGAGTATTTTACGGTTACGTTTGGGTTGCCTCATCAAGTAACTGGGTTTGAGATACTCATAGATCAACTTTCGTCCTGGTGTACCGCAGCTGCATTGCGGATTTAAATTAATGGAGCTGAGACTTATGACGTGGTAAAACTGGAAAACTCCGTGTTTACGGAGCTTTTGGTCAGGACTGGTTTCGGGCACAAGCTACTGTAAGTCTTCTTAGTAGTAACAAAACAATTGAAACAGATGTACCCTTGTCCTCATGGTCAAAACCAACTGAAGTTGGTATTTTGCTGACGATCATGATGAATAGATAGGCTTTGAGAATCACGCCAACCCAATCCATAGGCTATTCAATTGGAAAACCTATCAGAAACATCCCGAAACTTCCGGAGCACGTGTGTTTTGGGTGAAAACCGTATTTGGCATTACAGTGCCGTCTAAAGCGTTGACACTGTCAGAATCGCCACAAACACTATATGATGACAGACACATCTACTATCCAAATGGTATGGCACAGAACGAAGTTTCCTAGTTACACTGGTGTGTTCCGCGAGTGTCGATACACCAGGTCCAAAGAATAGATGCCTTGCGAATTTCAGACGTTCAGACATTTAAACATGCGAAAACGTTATTTTTACTGTTTGATCATGAGATTATCCAGGAAGAACCAGAGTATGCTAGTGAGGAAGCCATAAGTTGACAGCTACAAGACTTAGCCGACCGTAAAAGTCGAACGGAACACTCGACATTTCCCGACGTACAAGAAACGTCAAAGGAGTATATGTTGTTTTGTGTTATGAAGTTTACAAAAAGTAAACATTAATGTTTTAAGAACAACATAAAACGCATAATTTCGGCTTCCATTTTGTTAAAATATTTCCTGATTGTTTTAGTTGCAGTAACACTACGTTCAAAACAAGTACTTTAGGTGATCATCTGTTTACATGAAGTGTTTTTCTCAGACCACTCGAAAACCTGTATCTCAAGTGAGAATATTTCCATTTCCTTTGAAGTGATGTTACGAAAGCATCCAAAGTACTCTGTTAAGCTAGCTGTCAAATGAGCTGCCGATGCGTTTCGTATCACTGCACTCAAACATGGTAACTAGTAACTCAACCAAGCGCAAACCCAATCTACTTGATTAGGATCAAGTGCATCTATACATATAGAAACCGTTCGGAGTCTGTTGTGTCATATAAAGGACAACAGTGGTATATTGATGTGAATAGTTGGGGGGTTTGACAATTTTAATCCGTTTGATTGGTGTGACCAATGCCCATTCATTTTCGCCACATTTGTTCTTGTCTGACCGTATTCAGGCTTAGGTGTAGTGAAAAGACAGTGGCATCAAGGCAGTTGAATGAACGGTAGAACACAGGCTAAATGGGTTCAATTATGCATTTTCAACCACATTTATTTACAAAGTTTTGTGATGTCAAGTCCCGCTGAGGTTATATTAGGCAAGCATTGGATGAAGCTGACATGATATAACTTCGAACAAAAGATGGAATATATAAGTAATCTTATATTAACATCCCAAGAAATCCAGCGGTGAGTGTCGAACGACTTTGTAGTAGCCAGTAGCCATCGGACTGTCACAAAGCTTGGTGTCAGCTAACTGAACCAACTTTCCTTTTGTGGGCATATTGCATAGCCTTTTTGTAGCATTTGCTGTGAAAGTCCCGTTGTAAGTCAGTGCACTGAATCACTTTTAACTGTTTGGACACTGTGAATTCAGTTTTTTTGCAATTTCAAAACGCTTAAATGAATTTGTAAACTTGGGGATACTTTCAGCGGTTAGAGGCCCAACTTCTTCTCTGAGAATGAAATCACATTTGCTTTTTATGACCACACGTTCCTACAACGGTCTTCTCAGAAAATATTGAATTTCTTCCCCGGCTCACTTGGAGCACCGCAATGCTGGACGCCTCCGTGACTGTACTTCTGACATCCAGCTGGTCAGGCTTCTGTCTGTTTTTATACTACTTCATGCAGACACAAACATCCGTGTTGCGTCTATGAAAGCGTAAAAACCGGCTTTCGGCTGTTTTGGTTCTTGAAAAGGGTATTAAGTAATATACTACCGGATCAACAAATGTACTGTGTTTTAACTTTTGGGTCCACATAAATTAGCGGCCTGTTACTTAAGTTGGAAAGAAATATATTTTGAGACTTTAGGGAAGCGATGGGTTACTTCCATGACAACCTTCCATTTACGATTATAAAAGCATAAGCACCAATCGGAACTGTCCGGTATCTACGTTTATGTAAACTAGTAAACATTCGCTAAGCATCAGACAGCTACAAAACAGCCAATAAGCTGATATACGTATGATCCCGTGTATTGCTGCACCCTGCACGATAGACATCGTCCGCTGCTTTTTGTCTACCATTCCAGGTGGGCTTACTGACTCCAGCTACGTGGATTTACAAGAACGTACTCGTCTCTTAATATTCCACTCCTTGTTTTACTGCTTAACTTCACCACAGAGGTCACACCTGTAGGGTGACTAGATACGGTCGATCCCGTCACATTTTCACCATAATCCATATGATACGAATATTTTGCATCCCTGGCAAGAAAACGAGTCACAAAAGCCCACCGGTTTTCTCTGACTATGAAAAATCAATGTAAATCTCGGCTTATGATACATTTCTCTACCAAGAGATTTGGTTTTCATTCTCTTCTGTGTCCTTTTTCTCGGGATAAGGTTATGTTATCAGCTATCATAGTGAAATTTTATTGTGCTCTTGATTACGAAAAACATGCTAAAAGTAAACACCAGTTAACACTACTTGTTTTCATGTTTTTGCCGTCTTGATTTCAGCGAACACGCGTCTCTTTTGTGCCGTAGCATAATTTTGAAGCATCCTGTGATAAACGTTGACCTATGAGCTGTTGAATGAAACTCCCGCATTAGAGTTCGATTGAATATTGTTCACTCGCAGTGAGCTATAGACGGTCTCATAATTCATCGCTGGACCACAAAATATTTTTATCCGTCAGTGACATGTTACTTGGTTTCAAAAGAAGAACCATATGGTAGATTATCTGTTGCCAATTTATCGCCAGAACTTGCAAATAAAAATTTGGGAACCGTCTTATCGGATGTCGACAGGAATTTTAATGGAACCGAATGGAACTAGTCACCTCAGGAGGGCGGTCATTGTAAAAGTGTACATGGTAAAGAAGGGAGTGCTGAGCTTAATTTGATCGTATATTATCATATACAAAATTGAATTTCTAACATCGGAAATCTTCAGAGCAATTCACATAGTTAACTGAATGTTGACGTTCATCTGACAGTTCTGCTTCTCCAAAGTGTTGTGTAAACACGCCTGGGATGAAGAATTTGAGTGATATTCTCCACCAACCAAGAGTTTGAAGCTGAAGATGTGTGAGGGATACCTTGCCAAGCCCACTATCAAGAAAACCACACTGGAAAGCGAAGGGACAGCTAACGTCTGTTATGCACACAAAAACAACATGAATCACGACCCACAATGACTTTGCACTTGAGATGGAAAAAACTCATGAACGGAGCCTGGCAGTGCGTCCTTATTTGGATGCCCCTTTCCTTTGTTGTCCCATTAATCACAATGAATAAAGTAAGCTATTCTTGTCAAATCGTTTTGAAAACATATTTTGTTTACCTGGTTTGACACAGTTTGTCACCGTGACTAATGCCATTGGTGTGAAGCTTCGTGAACCAATGAGTGATCGAGAAGTGAGGCACACGGTGATGGGGAAATAGGTTAGGTTCGAGATACTTCAAAGCTTGTAAGTGGATCCCGATTAGAGTTTTACGAAATTTCGATGAACGAAAGGGTTGATTTCTGCTTTTAGCCTGTGTGATATCCGATATAGCGGTATTAATAATCGGTCAATATATTACCCAAGTCTTGGCGATCGATACGGAAGGTCATTTTTGATGGAGCAATCATAAACGTGCATGTAAAAATATATGTACTGTAACTTACACTAACTTTGCCAAGATGCCCGCTAGTGTTAAAAATGATGCGAGAGACTTTTCAAGGTGAAAACACGCTAAAAGTTGGAAACGCCTATGGTATCTTCCTCCCTGGGAGGCCATCTTTAATGTTCTATAAATGCCACCGTCTTCTTTCTAGTGTATCACTGCTTGAACTTCTCGATGAAGCAGAAATGAGATGTGGCCTTTAACACCAACTTTTTCCAGCATATCTCTCTTGAAGACAAGTCTTTTCTAGGAACACTGTGAATGAAGTGTGGTTTTCATAGCACGAGGGATAACAGGAAGGTTTTGTACAAACAGATCAGTCACTAATGACAGACCATTGCACAGTGTTGATGGTGTCATTGGGTGAGTCCATAGAAGCCAACTATTTTAAATGCCGCAGATTTATGATAGAGATGGGCAACAAACGATCTGAGTCTTGCGCCCTCTTGATCACCAAAATACAACGCCAGATCTATACGGTACCTTAAATTGTCCGGGATAACTTTATCGATGCAAGTGCTGACTCTCCCTTCTTATAAATTCGAACGCAAAGTGCTGTTCATTTCTTTACTCCGTACATATCTTTTTGGTTCCAGGTGTAGGACTACTGAGAACGTGCTTCCAATCTGCATACTGTCCTGTTGAGAATGTGGTTCACTCTGCAAATCACGGATGTTTTACTGCTAGGTAAAGTGTACAGTTAAACTGGCCGAAGAATTAGTTGTCACTTCTTGTTTTGAAGAATACACTTTGAAAACCATATAACATCTAATAGTATACTCTCGCGAATTATGATATCATATAGGATTAGATTTGCAGTACCTTTATGAAAAATTATGCTAAAAATGATGTACACTAGGCCTGACGTTCTCAAATGAACTGAAGTTTTGTTGTTCTCCAAAGAAATAAAGGCTATGAACAAGCGTGTGGGATCATTCTTCAGCCTGGAAATTATTTGGAATGCTTGGCGTATTAAATTGTGATTGAGAATGAAAACACAGTTTAAAAATCTCTAAAAAGGTGGCATAATCCCATATTCTTGAAACAGTTTCTTCAGACAAGAGTACGGATGTCAGCCAAATGAAGTGCAAACTCTTTCACTAAAGGAATCGTCCCAGGTTAATTTGATATTGACCTGGGCATGTCTTTTCATGAGAAACATTTAGCCATATTCTTCAGGTTTGATGGACGGCTTTTATCCAACGACACTCTGTGCACGCTACGCATTCTTTTCATGGTAAGCTGTGTTTATGTGTTTGGGATGCTTTTGTGGAAGTTACTGGGGTATAACCATTCCATAGAATGAGGTTGGGTTTTAAGATTCCCTGAACGAAACTGTGCAGAGTAGATTAGAACATGCATTTTATGGCACGTTTCTGAAATAAAATTTTTAGATACTGTAGCACCAAACGAGAGTGTAGGTTTTCGATGTTTTCTTTGATATTACGACGCGTACCATTGGGTGGAAAACAGAAGAATCCCAAACATTTCGGTGTATACCTTCCAAATGCTTCAAACTAACTCGCTAAAGACGAATGTTTAGCTCAAAAGTAGATTGTACGATATGTTTTGGGTCAGGTAAACTTGCATCGCTTTCCAGAGTCGCTTTTTTGTCAGCTACCCGAAAAAAAGAATAAAGCATGCAAGAAAGAGGAGAGATCTCAACAGGTGGTAAAAATCCCAAATGGGTGCCTAAAAAGATGAGCCAAAACGAATGCAAATCAACCCACTTCATTTATCTACTTGTTATTTATTTTTGATCAGTTTGCAAATTTGTTTATTCATCCAGTTCAGCCTCCCAAAAGTGGGCACGGTGCACATTGTTACTCGCTTCGGTTCACGTTATCCACTCATTCGGCGATGGCACATTGACAGTCCGGTACCCATAGTCATATTGGCTGAATAGGCAAGTGACACTGAAGTGTTGGACGTAGTCGGGGGGAACAGACCAGAGAGTAAGTCATTGTCAACTGTACATGCCCACACGCGTAATTATGACTGTCACAATACACAAACGGGAATGACTCATAGGCCAATAAGGGTAGGGTAATGGGAGATTGATAAATAATGTTGCTCTTCGGAAAACAGTGAACTGTGAACCAAATGGGACAAGTTTCACTTGAAAGAAATATCATTATGCATAAATTTTCTCAGAATTACACTTCACCCTACGTGAAGGATAGCGAGCTAAGGAGCTCTACAAAATGACTATGAAAACAATGTATCCTGTGTGAAAAGGCATCTATTCATGAATAGCCGGGTCATCCCATACCCATAGTGCTTATTGTGTTGTATCTTTTGAAAAGCTTTATTTTTCAGCACTTTTAGGGACCTCTTAAAAAATCAGGGAATGAACGTGGACTAAATGACTTTATCACATGAAGTTCTATGTGGCTGGTAGCACAGTAGGACACTGTTTTCCAGTTTAAGATTGCAGCTTTGACTTTTGTGTGGTACAGCGCAGCGCGTAGGATCACCGACCAGGCATTTCTTATTTTCACCTGAAAAGCTGTGAACCTCATCATATACAATATTCCCATAAACGCTGGGTCTGGCATGATCATCAACTAGCCGTATACGAATGCAGCTGCAACATCCAATTATACCCAAATGTTTGTTTGGCTTCACCCATTAGCAACCAGACAGTTAGTGCATGACCAGAATGTTCACTGAATGACCCATCCAGGAATTGTATTGTACAACGTCAGATATGGCTAAAAGTAGGAGTGCTTTGCTCAGTTACTCGGCTTGCATGGATTACGGCGGCAACCATCCTCGAGCAGAGTTGTTGGCCACAACTAGTAAATCAAATGAATTTATCCAGATGTTCGATGTTTTTAGATAAACTGAACTGCATCGTCCGCTAAGCCTCGGTGTCGGAGGCATGGCCAAAATCCATGACAGAGAGCTGTTGGCTGGCTACAATGGATGTAGCTCGGATGTTGAAAATCTGATGTTTCACCATAGGTTATTTCAATCATTGGGTTTATACAGCTTCTTAATTCTGGGGTATTTAGCTGCATTGCCATCACCGACTGCAACTAAAAAGTGCTTCCAGATAGCAGTGCTGTGCTGTGTTCTTATTCTTGGCTGCTGTGTGGACGATACAAAGACGGTTAATCGTCGTTGAAAGAGATAAGTTGGAAGATTTTGCCCTAGTGCGGATTGTTAACATTTGTTTAATACGCAACTTCTCTTACAGTGTGTTGTTTGTAAAAGTGATTCTTATGTAATCGGGTTAGAAGGCCCTAACATCTTGTAAGCGACTTTAATGCACGTCAGAAAGCAGAGAGGTGAGTATTATTCTAATCATTTATTTAATAAGTGTGACTCCGAGTGAATAAATGCGGTTGCTGAATTTCTCAAGTAGTTTCCACAAATTTACGTGACTCTCAGAACGGTAACCCTCGCGTCAGTCCCAGTCGCTTACAGAATATACTGGTCAAACGCAGAGCACGCCTCAAAGTACAGTCACGAGATATAATTCCTTCATGAATCATTGTTCAATCTGATGTCCTAGGAACAAAAGAGCTAGATTTTGTGAGCGATTCTGACGTCTTCGTAACAGGTCAGTTGAAATTCAAAGAGAAGTTCCCTAAAGACCTCTCCTGTGTTCATGAAACGCCACAAAATCAATAACCAGAAGTACTGTCTAAAACTTCGTTTGTAAACACAGTCTATGTAGATCGCTTCATATAGATTTCTTACCAGTATGCTACTGAAAACTGATCTCGAGTATTAACCAGCAGTGCTCTGCGAAGAAACTACTGTGCTTCCTTGATGCAAGGTTGCTGAATACCCCTCGGTAGCACACTAACGTCTTCGTCCTTCTTTGGGCTCGTCTAGTGGGTGTGGTCTTCAAGTGTCAATCAGCCTTGTGCTCTAATCGAACGCCATATTGTATGCAACTGACGAAATACATTCCCTTTGAACTTACGTTGATGTTTAAGAGAACGATTTTCAAAGGCAGTAGGTCATGATAGTTGGAACTTCACCCCTTTAAGATTTCCTGACGAACTTCAATTTTTGATGCGTATTGAGAATTTTCACGTCATCAAGAAGAGGGCTGGTACGTGAACTCCAAGTACATCAAGTTGGCTCCGTGGACAGACACCCAAATGAGCTATTTGCGGAACCGTGGAGAAAATGTGACGAAAGACACATTATTTTACCGTTTGTTTTGTTTTACCAACATAAAAAAATTGACATTGCTCAGATTTTACAATCAGTTGAATACGGGCAAAGTGCAGCGCTATTTGGGTTCGCTGTCAGGTCGGTCGACAGTCAGATGCGCACTGCATCTCCTCCTAAAAGACAATTTACTCTAGGGCCAGTTTGGTTCAAGGAGCTTGTCCGCGAGAAAGCCTCATTGTGACAATACTGATAAACAGATGTATAAATCAGTGTATCGGAAATTTGCCTTGTCTTTCCAAGGTAAATAAAACAAGCGGAACCCTCAATGAAGGGCATTTTGTATGCAAGGACACCCCATTTTTGTGTGGACTAACTGCCTGAATTCTCATAAGGGTTGGAGACACCCGACTCATCACGGAATGACAAGACCGAAACCCACAAAGGCAAATTGCACGGATAGAAGGCATATTCTTTCATATCCTTCAGTATTTGTTCCGGCTCGTGAGTGTAAAAGAAAACGAGTTCAGGCTGCCAACATATACTTGTGCTGAACGGGCCACTGTGTGAACTCCAGGTAGGGCAATCGCTTGGGGACTTATTTCCAATCCTGATCACCATTTGAAATGAAGTGCGATACTACTTGTGCACGCACGTTTTCTGGTCAGAGCTTACTTGCAGGGTTCTGTCCTCAAGGCTTGATTCCTTCTGAGTTCTGTTGCCAAGGTTGCCTAATCTTTTTACTCAACGCCCAAAGTAAACACTGTGCGCCTGAGTTTCACAAGCAAGTTCATTATAATATGCACACCGCCAATCCGTGAGTGAGTATTCCTTGAGACAATGAGCAGCAACCATACTGATAGCAGAAATCCTCAGTAAACGGAAGATTGCACGAAACGGGACCGAGAAAACGATATATCCCCACATAGGACGGTAAAACAACTGAATTGGAAGTGGTTTCACTAAAACGGTACAGTTCACTACCGCTGCGTATCATTAGGCCTAAAATGTGTTTGTATGAAAGAATGGCATCCTGGCCTCGTGGAAAGTGGAGCATGGAGGCTGTAAAACTTAAAATATTCAAGAATGGATTTTGTCTTCTGAAACCACAAACAATGCATTTTTTGGTGCACTTCTGTGTGAGAACACGCTAGATTTAAAGAACGAAATAAGGTGCACCGATTTTACAACTCTCGACGGTTGGTTAGTAGGATTTGTATTCTATTATAGCACTTTACATTAACCATTGTGCGAAGAGGGGAATGGTGTCTTAGTTGATCAAGTAGGCCATCGGAAATGACAACAGAAATTCGTCTGGCTGGTTATGAGTACAATAAGGACAACCCGGTTAGATACGGATTAAACTAGCATATTTTCAGATCGCCACCCAACAGAGCTTTTGAGTCGGAGATTTTAAAGGTGCTTGACGGAAAGGAGTTTAACATTTAGTTAGTATGTAAGGTTTTTTCAAGCAATACACAAAAAGGATATGAACAATGGACATAACTTACCTATAGCGTGGTTTAAATATGGACTATCCAAGAGTCTCTACAAAACAAACATCTACTTTGTAGCCTGAAAAAAACAATAACTTCATTTTTCATGTGTTTGTTCTCTGTTTTGGTTTGGTAAACTTAGGATGAATGTATCGATTACCCTAAGGCCTTCTGTAGTGTATCCACAGGACCTTTGAAGAAGGGACATTCAGCACCTTAGAACATTGTGGTTCTCCTGAAGGAGAGTCTTTGCCGCATACGTGCCTTAAATTCTTGATTCACAGTACAAGCAAGATATTGATCTGAGTGGCTAGAAATAATCTCATTGGGTTCACGGGTGTCGCTGATGACCTGTATACCGTTGCGTTTTAAGTGTTCCGTTTCTGCCCTTTAGGGAGACCATCATCAGGAATGCCCTAGATCATCTGAAGTCTCTTTCGTTAGCTAAGTCGCTTCATGAAAAGTGATATCTCTACAAGTAATAACTGCGTCAATTAGTTTTGGGTGATGGTAGTTATATTATGCACGTTGTCTGATAATTGTTGGCTTGCGATTCTGAGGCACCCAGTAGCAATTCGGTCCTCATAAAATTCCGTTTTTTAAGGTGCGATGAATCGGCTTTTGAAATAGTTGTCATGCAGCTGTAACTCGTTTAGGATGTTCAACAAGGGAAATCGGCGCACTGTAGTCCTAAAGAGCCAGACAGTTAGCTGGCATGAATACTGTTAGATTTTAAAGTGAATTGACAAAATTTAGGTAAGCTATAAACATCCACATTGCAATTTGCACATAATTCATCGGCTTTGCACCTACAAGTTTCCATTATCTTCTTCTGTCTCCGATGATAGGAGTATTTAATTAAAACAAAATTTCAGACCCTTGGCTTGAAGTCATCCAAGATGACTAATCAGGCGGAAATTTCGGGCTGTTCACCAGCAGTCAAATGACTGTCTGAATTGGCCAACAGCTGGTTAGCCTAGAATTGATCAAATTTACCAGCTGCAAAAACTGGTTGGAGGATGCGGGGTTCAGAGTCCACAGATTGAATCTGGTAATCAGAGCGTCCGACCCTTCTATGTTGAACTGTTGGGTTTTGCTATTATTATGTGTTCCACCAATATGCTATTTTCCTGGGGCGCATCTTTAAATTATTACTCTTATTTGATTCATTTCAGCTAAACTTATGTTAGCTCTCCGAAACAACCGCAAATCAATTTTTTGGCAATTGTTGCAAACGCCATCTAGTCCGGATGCCATAGTAAGACATTTGAAAAAAAGCTTTAACATGCAAATCAGCAGGCACGCTGTCAAAACCCCGCTCTGCGGGTTTTGTCTCATCTGGCACAGTCGAGACATTAGTTCCCACGCCTGTACTAGTACGGAGTATATACAAAACCCTTGCTTATCTATAACTGACAGGATACAAAGCAATGATAAATGCTGAAGCGGCGATTAAAAGTAGGGCGAAAAATTTAAACACGCCTGATCGAACATAACGATGTTAAGTTCGTAAACGACAATTGGTCTCACACACGGATTCCTTCTTACAAAATTAGATAAGTGTCCGCAACTCACTGAGCAATGGAGAAATCCTCTTGGTTCAAAGTAAGCACACGATAGATACGATAAATTAAAAAAACTCGAATGAGAGGGAAAATTCGATATGTTAACTGAAAAGCAGCATTCCAAGTTTGGAAAAACTAGCCCAGAAACTTTGGTTGTTACTTGGTCAGTCGCAAGCGTAGTTCACAGAGTGAGAAAAATCAGCTATTTCCGAATACTCTTCTGAAAGTTTCAATAATTGTCGGTCAAAATAAACGAATACCTCAAAATAACAAGAGGATTACCAGAAAGAACTGCTAAAAATCTATTGACATTATTGACACTATAACGTGGAAGTCTGTGGACTAGCATTGCGGTTACAAAATGTGAAGAGCAATCACCCGACTACGCACAAAAAGTCGACTTTCCAACGAATTCTACGTATGACTTAACCAAGCACACACCAGTGACCGTTGCCATCATTATCAGTAGGTTCACCATCAGCCTTACCACGGTCACTTCTTCAGCATCAGCAGCGTCGGAAATTCCTCCTGTAATAATTTACATAAACAAACCGTGCCCGGTAGCTTATGCGGTTAAACTGCAAAGTTGATTTTTAACATTCCGTTGGAATGATAAAATCTCTGACTGATTGTTCAATAAAGCAGTCTTTTCGCATTTTATCTAGTAGAATTCCAAGTCTCCTCGTTGGCACTGAATATGCATCTTGAAAGGCACTCACCCTTCCTGAATTACCAGGAAAATTTGGTATTTCTTTTTAAATGGTTGAATTTTCCAGGAGGTATATCAGTTTATTAAATATTTCAAGGATCCCATTCCTCTCATTCGCTTGTAAACATGTGACCTCGTCAAGAGAAGTGAATGTTGCCTAGTGTAGCTGGATTAATACCCTCTGTTGCGACATATCACATTACCCGTTTAGTCTTCCGTGCTCGCATCCCACTTCCATGAATTGGGACTATCAAGACTGTAATTGCTTTCTGTCATGGGGAAATTTTCGATCTTCCTGAGATTTGAATCCCATGCGTCCGCTTATCAAGCCAAAAAGATGAATAATCACTTGCACAAAATCAGAATAAACAGTGTTTTGCCCAATTAATCATTCCGAAGTGAAGTGAAGCTTTGCCTGTTGCTGGTCTGGATAGCTGACCACCTAATATGTTGCAAAATTATATCACTAGATTGATCAATGTATCCTGGTGGTTTTAATTGAGAGGTTTTTGAAACCTGAATCTATCCATATCGTCCCAAGTTGAAATGGCCTTACGATTTAACTTTGTGAGAGCTTATAATTAATGAACCTTTTGTAATTATTTGCTTTTGATGAAGCCGCTTGGTTAGTGTAGCATAACCCTGGTTGTGGACCAGGTGGCTGTTGGTCTGTTTTCCGGGCTTGACAGTTTGCTTGCAAATGTTTCGCAGCCAATCATCGGTGGTTGGTTGGGTGGGTGGGGATTCTCCTACAACCTCTCTCTTACCTGCGACTACTTCCTTCAGAAGACCAAGTCTTATTGGCTCATTTCGACAATATTAGAGAACGGAAGTACTGGGATTATCCTTAGCGGTGGTAAAATTATTAAAACTCGGCTGTCTAAGTTACAACGCACAAACTCGCAACTACGAACACTAAAAAAGCCGTAGTCTGAAGAGAAAAGCTAAAGTGGGCGATCATATCTAAAAAGTTGGGATGGATTGGGCCCTTCAGTTGTCAAGCCCTTTGAAAGTTATAAAATTTACCCTTTTGTTATCAAAAACGGGACGGCATCAACGTCCACTTTCGAGGTGTTTAAACAGGAATTCTAACCTGGATTATCTCAATGTAAACCCGCGAGTTTGTCTGCTGGTTTAGGTTAGCCTAAAACTGAAAAATGGTCCAAACGCTCATGAAAAAGACTAGATTACTGAATCAATAATAGTACCAAAAGATTAAATCTAGTGGCCTTTTTGTCCAGCGACATAGAGGTGTCTTTTGTGCATATCGTCTGGATAGCTTTTGATCATTTCCGGTCTGATTCATCTACCTATGTTGTAAACCACGCCGTATTTATGCTATTCTATCGAAAAATCCTTAGTTCGTAATGCGTGCCTGGCAAATAATACCAGCGTTCAGATAGCTAGCTAAAATGCTTTCTAATTCAGCCGATCAGCAACTACCTAACGAATGGCTTTCGGTGCTTTACTCATGCGCATTGAATATTTAGACACCTATCAGTATTATAGCGAGGCTACGACTTTAAACAGCAAGTTTTCCACCACAACTAAACCGATGCTTGGGCTCAGATAATGTGGATGTATGAAAAACATACTCTTAGTCAGAACTGAGGGATCTGTCATGTTATTCGGTCCAACTGCAATCTGAACCTTTCGCAATATGTGTTAGATAAACTGTGGTGCAATACCTCGCCTTCCTCCATCTTCCAAATGTTGATGTAGCTAAGAAAATATGAGGCTGCTAGTCAGACAGCATCTATGGTGCTCTCTGCTGAAGTCATGAGAGGTCTGTTATACCCAGTTTTTGTAGCTGTTCAGCCTTATGGCTTGTTTCAGAATACCGATTGGGTATGGGTAGACAAGTAGAGTTATGTAGGATAACCGTGGAACAACTATTACTTCCAGAGAAATCTCCGTCATTCTGGCGCAATATGTACATGACTTTTTTCTAAGTCTTATCTACCTGTTTCCCTTCGGCCAGTCTACTTGGTCAGATGATCGAAACCAGTGTACATAATTACGAATGGCTGCTTATCTTTATTTCGAAAGAGGCTTACATATATGGATAAAATTACGCTACTCATAAGGCTTTTGAAAACGCATCGACAGTGTATGACCGATTTTACTGTTGTTGGGGCTCTTCAGGCAGATGCTGTCATCATCACCGTCGACAGCATAACAGCACTGCTGCTCTACGGGCAAAATTTATTTGAAAGCCTTATTGTTAAGAAAAGAATAAAATTGGATGGATACTGAGCTTAGTGCTAGCCTGAAACAAATATTCTAAGGTGCCTGCACCTACAGACAGCCATTTAAAAAATCTGGATAGCAGCTGATAACAAGAATGTGATGTCGATCAGCAGCTATATTTTGCAGCGTCTCCAACCAGGCCCAGTGGGAAATACGCGGTTCCCATCCTGGAAGGCGAGTCGCACCGACAGTACCCAGACTTTTCGTAATCTCTTTCCTACTCCTCTGCCAGATTAGAAAGGTTGGCCACCTCTTTGCTTCCGTCACTCTGAATTGGGCAAGGAAAACGGCACTCTATTCGGCAAACGATGGTTCGGCCCAATACATGACCTAACCAATACAGCTTCTGGTGCTGGACATGTTCTGCGAAGGAAATCCCCGTTACACATCCGAATACTTGTTTTATAATTGCCTCGTTACGGATTCGCTGATACCAGACTACATGAGCTACGTTTCTGAGACAACAGTTTTCTAGGACCTGAAGACGCCTCTGTTCCGCTGTTCGAGAAGTTCACGTCCCACAGCCATACAACAAAACAGCCCTACTGTAGCCTGATACACAAGTCCATTGAAATTAAGGGATATGCAGCTTTGACACCATAGGTGTTTCAAATTAAAAAACGCAAACCGAGCCCTGGAGATTTGTGCATTCACCTTGACTGTCACGCATTATTGTGGAATTAATGCAACTTACAATATTCGTGTAATAATCCACAAATTCGGATGCCACTCTCCGGATTGTAAATGGCATGTTCAGTGACTGCATATCGAGGAGCATGACCTTACACCTTGTGGATACAAAGCGCATGCTACAAGAAGAGGATGACTTTGGTCAGTTCATCGGAAAACACCTGTGCCTTTTACCCTTCAAAGACGAGGACGATGTCTCCGTAGTACACCGACTAGTTTTTAGTCAGGGTTTTGAAGACCTTCCAGCGTTCGTCTGATTGTCTCGTCCGTCACAAAATCAAACAAGGGTGGAGGGAGTTGACAAAATTGCCGGGCGCTACTTTGTGAACGGAAGCTTTTGAAAAACCCTCAGTGTAACCTCGCCCGCCCGCAAGTTTGAGAATACAAAGAACGCATTATGTTCGCAAACCTCCAGAGCATCCCTTGTTGAAGAGAAAAGATCGGTGAGCTGACTTGAATGCGACTTCAAAATCTAGGTACACAGAATTGAGGGTCGTTTATACGTATGGAGTTGTTCTAGCTCCTTATGAGGTGTGAACATTTAGTCAACGCAGCCCATATCAGGTCAGAATCCCGCTCACCGTTCTCGAGTCATGCTTCACGAGCCACCATGAAGGATAAGTGATGCCAACAGTCGCGTTGCAACCGGGATTAAGCTGATTCCTCTGCGATTACGACACTCATTAGGAGCCCTTTTTTGAAAATGGGCACTATCACAGATGATCCCCAGTTATCAGGGTCAGTTTTCTTTTCCCAAAGCAGGCAAACAGATCAATGATAATGACTTCGGTCTAGCTCCCTTTTGGTGCCTAGCTGCCGTGGCACCCAAAGAAAGCACGGGAGCCTAGATACCGCCAGATTTCCTAAGCCTAAGCAGGAGCAATCGAGATGTAGCGGTCGGCTTCAAACCAAGACCTTCCGGTCAACAAATTCGCGCCTTAACCACTGAACCATCTCGAAATCAGACAGGCATTGACCGTGGACTTGTCCTCTATCTTTGAACAATGCGTGTGGGTGTTCATCCGTACCAGGAGCTCGGTGGCGCTTAAGAGAACATATGCAGTCATACCTTCAAAACCGTAGGGGGTTCCACGTTCACCGTCCAGGATCCCTCAGTTTTGGGATCCAAATGAGTAGCATTGTATGGACACGAGAATTGTTGTGCGAAGTACTCGGCCCAGCGGTCGAGGTATCTCCTTTATTCAAGATGGTCGCACCACTTTGTTGCTTGGTTGTTTCGTTCACAAGCGGTTTTCGGGACCGGTCGTAAGGATCAACTGAAATAGTCTTTGATAATTTCCGGTTTTCTAGGCCTCTTCCGTTACTTTAGTCTTCCGTTTCCACGGTAGGCGCGCGGTCACTATTACTCGACAACTCGTTCGGCCAGATTATGTTGGGCCCGACGGGGATATTTCTCCGAGATTCAAGCAGTACCACTGTTTTGTCTGGTACCCAGTACTGGAGCTGCCCTGGTAGTGCTCTGCCATAGGCAAAACTCCCAAAGCTGCGCAAAGTTATGGCGATCCCATTCCAGCATGAATTCGCATCTGACGGTGAAGTAGTCTGAAGCGACTCCAGAAGACGATTCTGAGAAATTTGTCCAAGTTCCAGGTCTGCCAGTTTCTCAGTTGCCAGACGATTTTTACGCACCTTACGCGACCCTGAAAAACGAAGGGGGAAGCAACTCCGGACGAGGTCGTTTTCAGAATGTGTCACAAATGTGTTTTAAAGCAAGCGGCAGTCAGTCGTCAATTCACGCCATTAGCAACTGACGGCCGTGTGATAAGTTTAAGTTCGTGGCGGACACACATGACACATGTGGCCAGACTACTTCAGTTATTTCGGAAGTTAGCACTGCAAAAATAGTCTGCGATCAGCACAATCGCTGAAGCGGTCTTTGGCCGTCACACGAACGAAACTTCGGATTATAAAATTTTATTCCACTACGCTGTGTTCTGGCTTCAAACGTTTCCATACTGTTTGTCTACTGTTGAGAACGCATGGTTTTACACTGAAAAACGGAAATCTGGTTGGAGATAAACAATATCTAGAAACGCAGTATAAAAAAGGAGTAGAAAACCGTATCCATATTCACTGAATGTTTTCACTATTGCCATAACTGGATCGCTTGGTGCATTATGTTAAAAGATGCTAGCCCGGAACTGGCGGAAACTGAGGCAGATTTGTGGAAAACTTTCAGGTCTAAGGAGCTTTTATCTTAAGACAGAAAGAAGAACAACAAGCAATGATATATCGGCCTGCAATTGGTGGAAATGCTTTCATTGCCCTCAGTTTGTTGTGGTTTCAGCCGAAAGGATACCCTACAGACCTGCTGACCGTGCTTGGCATCCTCGAGAGTCACTGCATGGGACAGGCATGCAGGGTGTCCAAAAGGTCCCAGTTTTTCAACTAAGACCAACTCACTATTAATTCGTCGACCAGCATGTGAATTAAAAATCATGCGGTGTTTGTAGTCCTTGTTTGAGAGCCTATCGTCTCTAAGATAAGCGATAACAGCATTACAAGACATCTTTTGGGGTTCAGACCCCTAAATTTTTGCAGTAGATTTTTGCCGGTCGCGATGGAGCATCTGTAAAATGGCACGTTTGGTATTGATTAGCAAATTAGTCAGCAGGAGACCTGAGTACTGTGACCGAGACTTGCTCAACCGCAAATTCTGTCAAATGTACACAGATGTGGGAAAGCTTCTTCAAGCGTAGTCATTCTGAGCCTGTCGAATCTGTTTCACAGACTTCCTACTTATCTACGTAGTGGTCAGCTGATGTTGTTTGAGACCACATAGTAAGGAGGCGTTATCCAGTGTGTATGACACATGCTGTAGGTCGGTTAACATACCGAACAAAACGTGCTTGTGTTATGCCGTTTAAAGCTATAGTAGTGGGCTCGAGAATGTGGAAATGGACAACGACCAAGCCCAAGGGGCTACCACAACTAGCTCCGACGACTTCGGTTAGCGGCGGCAGTTATAACCTAGAATTCTTCCTGATGGAGGCTGGTTGAGCTGCACTTTTCTGGATTGGAACAGTATAAACTTTATTTGGATAACTTATGTGCATTTTGTAAATATGGTTGACCAACCAACCTTTTTGGAAAGCATGTCTCAGTTTTTGTTCCGGAGTTTGGATAGCTTCCGGGAGAAGTTATGTTGCTGTAGTGGACAACGCCTCTCCTGTTGCTGTCCTGTAAGAAAACTTCCACCAGTGGTGCTAGTGATACTAGAAACCAAACTGGATTGCTTGTCTGAAGTACCGGTTATTTCAAAGTAGGTGGGCTTACAGGCTGTATCAGTCAAATCGCGATAATTTCCAAGGTTGAGAGCAAGCCCATTATGCACCTACACTGAAGGTTTAAATGTTGTGTTACGAAAAAATCAGCCGATATTTTTAGGTTAAATGATTTTCTTGTGCAACTTGGTGATGCCAGGTTTGCTTTCCAAGATGAATTTTTCTAACGGAGTTTGGTAGCTTAAGTTAGATACTAGCACCATTCATTTAAAAAGCCTGTGTTGCTTTAGTTTGCCAGTTAATCCTAATAGGTCTAATAAGATTCTTCAAAAATGCCATATTGTGGCTTTTGACGTACCTTATGGGAAAAATGTTCCTGGCCAATGAGCTACGCATATTCCTTTAAATAAGTGAAATAAATGATAAGGATTAGGAGGGATTGTAAAAGTTGAATGGAACAGGGTACACGACCGTCGATTTACCCTTGCCGCGCTCCGTGGAAACCTGCTCACATTAGGCGGCAAAAAGGAGATCTCGTAAACCCGAGAACAATTTTATTGATATCAGCCCCAATTGATCCGAACTTAGTGAGGAGACTAACTCGACTTGTGGGCTAGTTGAGGTGACTTTTGCCCCATTCTACTGAACCGATTAAATACTCAGAGGATAAACACTCAAAGATGTGCTGCTATGGTTTTGGAAGAATGGATAAAATTGGGCGTTATTTTCGAGGCGTTCATGCTGGCTCACTAGTACCCCAATGGCCACTTATCGCCTAAGGCAATATCAGTGGATCAGAAGTGAGCTCAACCCATCTACATCAGATACATCCGTTAGACTATAAAAGACAAAGTCTACCAAATGCAGGACGCGAGCTCGCTCATAGAGACAAGCGATTTGCTGAGAATATCCCGCTACTTGTGCTGTTCAGCAACCATTTTTGGAGACTATGCAGGCTGACCACAATCCGCTAGAGAATTTAGCAAGGAAACCACCGAGTAATTTGCTGAATGGATAGCAGTTACTGCTGATCAGACCTCATAAATACTACCCATTCCTTCATCATTAAGCTATACATTGCAGAAAAGATATCCTGAGGATAAGGAATATGACCACAATCTCAGGGTATTTTCCGTGATTTACTGTAGCTCTACATCCAAACACAGACTCACTGTAATTTATGAGGCAAAAGCACAGAAGTAAGAAACTTATACAACTGAATGTACGCAGCTGACTTAGTAGCAGTCAAGAATTCTATCGACACCTATACATCCTCTTCGAAGGTGGGGACAAACTTGTCGTCGGAAAAGGTATGCTGCCAAATGCAGATCGATTGGTAATTCCGAGAAAGTTGAGGAAGTGGATGTTAAGGAGACTGAACATCAAAAACTCTGGTATGGGTAGCAACATTCGAAAGGCACGGGAGCTGCTGTTTTGCCCAAGAATGACTGATGATATCAAAATGCCTGTGGCGACGTGCAGCTCGTGCATAGTGCGTGGTCAGAAACAAGAAAAAACCGCTTTCTAAGTCATAGTTTTTTTACTGAAACAAAGTAACGCGCTGGAAGTAGTCAATAGCTGCGGTGCCGTGGGAAGAATATCCTCTGTTAATACAACGCTGAAAACGACCACAGCACCACTTTTTACACTGAAAACGCTGTCTGCCTACATGAAAAAAGATAGGAGAAAAGCCCTACTAGCGTGGTTACACCCATCAGTAAGTTGAACAACAGAAATGGCATGGAAATGGGTTCATTATATTTCTGAGCATCCTGGAGAATGGACGGGAGGAAAAGTCAAGAAGAAGTACAGTGGCCTTTCAGAAATTCCTTTAAACAATTGATTACAGGTAAAAACAGCTGAACATCCAACAAGGCAAATGAAATACAGTGAGCAGTGCTATTTTCACATCAATAAAGACGCATGCCTTTGCACAATCAGCTGAGATTCCCATGGAATACATGGAGAGTTCTTGAGTCACTTTCTGCCTACAGGTCCACGACATGGTTTGGGGTTTTATTAACCAGATAAAGTTTCATATAGCCTGTGAATAAATGTATGTCACTGGTAATTTCATTGCACCTGCTAGTGAAGGAAACACCGGATATGTCCATATCCCTCATACATTCCTATCAGCAGTTAATGATTAATGGCTTAGATGTATTCTGAGAAAATACGACTGCTGGTAAAAGAAATTCCACTTGCTTACCAGCGTAGATAAATGTTCAATCCCTGATGTTTTCCACAAATACGAACAATCTCCTTGTTCGAATATCAGTACCATTTCGTAGTACACGCTAGACAAGCAGAATCGGTAGATTTCAAGTTTACTTATTGGCGTGTTTTTCGTATCTACGATTCGCAGTACATACGTATCGCTCGTATTGTGTACCCAATGCGGATATTAGGAAAGCCATCAGACCATTTATTTGTTCAATAACTTGCGTGATGAGCGCATTGTTGACGGGCGCTTTATCTCGGAGTCATGACAACTAGATGATTAGGCGCCGGGTTTTTTCGCCACAAGGATTTTGGGAGGGACTGCTTTCCTTTGATAGTGTTGTTTGTGGTTTTTGAAGAGCGGCCTTTTCGGAGTATTGCAAAGTGTGGTGACGATGTTGTGCGGCAAACGCACAATATGGATAGTCGCTTTCTCAAACCATAGCAACATTGAGATTAAAACAATGGAGACTATAAGTCGAAAAGGTTCGTGCTGTCATATAGATCTGGCCATTGAAGTAGTGAGTAATGGATTGATGGTTGCAAAATGTAATGAAAATTTCGTTAGAAAACCAGCTCTGTTCTGTTTGGACGCCGTGCTTTTCTGTAAAGAAGCTGGAAGGAAGGAGACAGATTATTTTTCATACATATATATATATATATATATATACGCATATATGTAAGGTGTAATTAACGACAGTACATTTTGTAATTAGGATGTAAACCCTGATAGAATGGCATTTGTATTGCTAGCTGAACTGTTGATCATATCGCTTGCCCATCCATTAGTAGCCAATCTTTCGAACTGTGCCTCCCGGGAGTTCGTTTTGAGCAACTTAATTCAACAGATTCGTGCCTTGTGCGAGTCGCACCAGTTTTTGTATCCGTTATCCTCAACGGAACCTTGGCGAAAGTGAAAACTGCCCACTTTTAAGTACTGTTTTGTGTACTTTTGTGAATACTTCTGGATACACGGGACCAAGTGGGGAAAACTGTACAAGGTAATTTTTACGTAACACAAAATATTTCAAAAGATTTAACATCAATTTAGCCTAACAGCCTAACAGCCTAACAGCCATGAACGTAGCTGAAAGTCTAAAATAGGAAACTTTGTATCATTATCATCAATAATGGGGCTATACACAAGTGGTAGGTAACTGGTGTTGAACCGTGAGAACGTAACACCTCAAGGAAGGTGAAAATAAAGGTGAAGGATGGGGGCGCAGCAAAATGGTTCGCATATCCTTAGGAAAACGGTCAAGAGAAAACAACACTCAACGGCCTGAAAAGGTACCAGCAGTAGGGTTGACCCAGCTTCCTTTGCTGGCTTCATCCAGCACTCGGCGACGGGAATACTTTAGCTTAGTATCCAGCTGGGAAGGGATATGAGCCAACCATCTACTATATTCTGTGTAGTATCCAGCCAGGTGAAAGTGGAATCAGGTGAACTCCAACCCCGAAGCATCCACCGGAACAGTAGTCTACATCATTCTGCGTTGTCACCTCATGCACGTACCCAGGAAAAGCTGCCACCAACAAGAGTTCAGAATGGACAATATGTAGTACATATCTCAACCACTGTAAACTGAACAGATTTACTTTCTAAAGCTAGCGATCCGTGTTAACTACTAAGTGCTCTGTTGTTGTGTCGCAACTATGCTGAGGCCAGTCGAAGTCTGCTTTGTTACGAGGGTACGGGTGGTCAAAAGCTTGGAATCTGAGAAGCAGTGTTTCTCCACCAGGAAGTAATACTGCCTGATGGATGCCTTGTGAACACGACATTTTCTGACACCAAAACTGGTACAATCTCGAAAATGGTGCCCACCTCCTGATAAGAGGTTTACTGTCTTCTGCCACTGCAAAGTCGCTTCTTATCTAGCTGCCAAATTACAGTAGTTCAAGGATTTCTCTTTGAAATTTTATAGGAACACAAGGAGGCTGAAAATTCGGCAGTGAGGACTCACAGTTTGATTATGCAGGAGCCGCTAAAACCAGCAATTATTTCTGACACTCTACAGGGTGAAGTGCGGTGAGTCGCGTTTGTCAAATGACAACACAATTTCATCTTGATTGTCCAGATTTTCAAGTCACTCTCTAGATGTAAATTCAATACAAGGATTCAAAGCTCGGTGTGCAAAACGCTAAATATATTCATTATTACATTGTCATACCTAAGTGGAGAGAAATATGACCCTGGAAAAACACACAGAATGTCTCGCACGCAGTAAATTGTTCTCAAATTTTATAAAGACAGAAATGTGGGATAATCTGGCTAGTACGGCTCTCTGAGTCTGCCAGAAAGTTAGTCGAAAGTTCTGTGTTGCAGTCGAACCCGTATGTTTACAAACTGGTTCCAGATTATCGTGAAGTTTGTTTTGCTTATCCATTTTTGGCAGGCAGCGCTTCGAGAATCGTGTAAGAGTACGCAAATGACGATATTACATATATATATATATATATATATATATATATATATATCAACTTGTGCAGATTATCAAATCATAAACCGTCAATGCTACGTATTCAGTGGATACCACTTTCCCATTCCTCGTGCAACAGTATCGTACAAGTCATCCAGACCAATAACCAAGCAGCGCACCCAAGTTACCTATATTCCGCACCAACCGTCATCCACTTAGCCGTTGGCTTGGGCAAGTGGTAACAAAACCATATTTCGGTGTGGTTTGTGTTGACTGTCAAAGCTTCTGTCACTGCCACTATACTGTCAGTATCTTCACACTCCAATCCGCGGCCGACATCTCTTTGTTATACTGATGGCAGATTACATCCTCAAAACAACATGGTTCGCCAGTTTTTAGATGATAAGTTGGAAACTCAACAGTTGTCGTTTTGCTTCCGGATCACTGGATGCAGTGTCCGAAATATACTATTCGAAAACGTCATTTCGACAGGTTTGATGTTTACACATGTCATTTGGCGCCAAATGTATCATCATACATAGAGTATCAGTGTAGGAAAACAAATGGAGTTGTTGCTACCAGCATACCCCTCTGTCGTAATGTTGGTGCTATGATAAATTTCAGAAATAGGCATGGCTGGATACATGTGGGTATGTGAATACGCATGCCTGCCCCTCGCTCCTAATTCTGGGTCATCCATCAAGAGGAATTTAGTTTGACAACTGGAAAAGCTTATGAAAATTTTGAATCACTTGAACATGGCACTGCAACATTTGCTGAACTAGGACGTGTTTCCGTTGAGGTGAGCTTGCATTAACTATGACATACTTGCATAGCGCGTTTTTCAATAGAGTTTTACAGGTCTGATTAATCGAACCAAGCTGTTTTTTGTTTAACGATTGACATGCCATAATAGTATTTTGAAGAGCAGGTCAGCAATTATATCTTTCTGCACGAACAATGGGAGGATGAGTTTTGGTATCCACTGCACAACATGGACAGCAACCCGAAAGGAGTGAAAGTGCAATGGAGGTGAACTCCCTACGGGGACTATGACCCAGAATCAGTGTACGAGGTCTTAAAAACGTACACGAAAAAATCCGCAAAAATCCTTCAGCCAGCATTATACTCGTAGTTCTTGACTAAAGTACTTTCATAATAAGTGGGCTGCAACTCGAAATAGGCTTCTCTGACCGAAAACAAGGTCAAGTACAGTGTTCTCCCGAACAAACTTACGAGTAGTGTTTTACGTCTAAACGATATACTGTGATATCTCGATTAGCATACCAACGGTGTAGCATATTTAGTTGAAGAAAAATGCCACAAACGAGAGATTCGGCTGAATTTCATCTGAATCTCCCGCTAAAACCAAACTCATTTGCAAATGGATGTATTTCCCAGTCATATGAAGCTCCACTGACCCACCCACAACTGAGTAAATCATTATTCTAGCTTTTATCGCGCCAGTAAGTCAGATGTATATCGATGATATTTTTGTTGTACAATGTCTATCACAGGAATGTGACATGGCAAATGGACGGTCAAAACTCAAATTCATTCAGTGTAGATAGTTGTCTGGTCCACGGTCAGTCATAGAGTCACCTCATCCTTAACTTCTAGTTATAAGATTACCTACCGCAACTAGCGCCATGTTCACACTAGAATTTGTTAGGGTAGATCCTGGAAATTCCTGCTGAAAAAAGGATGTTCCTTAAAGCTTTTATCCATTGAAAAAGGACTGACAAATCTTCACCCATTATCTTCTTCACATGAAACTAAACTTACGTGTACCGCATATCAAGTGGAGCGTTGCACTACTGCTTCACCTTCGTTTGGTGTGTGCAATGAAATGGTGGGCTAGGATAATAAATGGAAATTGCACCAAAGAAAAAAATGCCCTGTGAACCGACCAAAAGCTACATTGTAACAGAAATGGACCAGTCCAATGGAAGAAAGAAAACCATTAAAAATAGTGGTTGTTTGATCTACCAATCAAAAGGCAGGAAACGTGAGGAGATTCTGAAATTTCTAATAGAGATTTCGTCCTGTAATTAAAGCTAACCCACGTTGAAAAACTGAGGGGCGCCTTACAGCTGTTTTTCTTACTTTACATAATCAAAAGCGGGCATCTCACGGAACTCTAGGGGATAACGAACTGGCGTTCTCCTGGACAGTAGTTTGAACATTTCACCACTCGGCCACGAGTGACTGATCAGCAGTGTGATTTAGGGAGGTGATACCGCCACAAATCCTTCAGCCATTAAATCTACATCATCTGCCCATGTGTTGGCCATGAGTGGCAAATTTTCAGATGGAAGTTTCACTGACCTGGTGAAAGTGTTCTTACCATTTTTATTCATAGTGCACCTCAAAGGTGGATTAATTTCACCCAATGAGTGAAAATTCTATCTGAGAAGTCATAATTCGAGGAGCCAGTCAATCATTGTGTGACGACGTGAGGCGGATTTTAAGGCTTAAAAACAGGCGGCTCTTTATCCTGTCTATGTGCAGCTAATCACCACTGTCCTGAAGGTCAAGGGTTTGAGACTTCCTGTATTTTCGTGAGGTACGCGCCACTGATAATTCCAAATAAGGATGAAACGGCTGAACACTAATTGCCGGCCTCTCATCATAGATTAGCTCTACGTGAAGGACGAAATTTCAATTGCAAATGGCAGGAAGACTGGCTGGAAAGCAATGAGAGAAAGGTGAAATAGGCAATTCGGAATAGGGGACCAAAACTACCATAGTGGAGGTACCCAGGGAATCAACCAGGTGGGAGATAATCAGACCACAATGCAGGCCAACTCCCGGAGGGACCAATCGGATTGTGTAATGGCAAAGTCGAAACCATCAATGACATTGCAGTCATTCGCTTTTTCAGAAGTAATGTGAATTTAAGTAGAATTGGAGGAATTACCAACCCAGCCATGCACTGACATCATTCCCTCGCATGGTGACCAAGCCTTTGCAAGAGAGTTGTTAAGCTCGAAAAGCAGATCAACTATCACCTGACCAACAGCCAATAAAGTCACTCGAGCTGCCAATATTTAGAGATTTTGCCATATTCGAATACTTCTCAGGTTTCTCAAGCCGACGGGCCGCTCTAATTCAGCTCACGAAATATTCGCTGTCAAGGCCGAATTTCGACAGGCTTTGTGACAGTGGGTTTCCTGTTGTTATCTGAACTCCCTTATTTTATGATCCCTGGGAATGTGGGCGCAACGCCACAATTCACTGAACACACCAGGTAATCTACAAGTGTTTTGTCCTTCAGTGGTGCCCACCTTTTGGCCTTTGACCTGCGCACACTGCTGGCTTCACGTAGTAGAGACATCTTGCGGACTAACCGTATATTGTGCATAATCGGGAGGAGTCAGATAAATTTGAATTAAGCCTCAAATAAGCTGAAGGAAACAAAATTACGGTGGAAGTTTCTGTTCGAAGTAGATTATCACAGACCAATGGACAGGCCAGTTGTGTGCTCTCCACTTGATTTAATCTTTCAGATCATTTCATGTACAAGTCGGAAAGCGTGGTACCAGCAAGTGAAAAAAATAGCTAAACTTTATCAGGTAAAATGTTGACAGTTGTTTGTACCAGATGCCACCATTGATCCAACGTCAATTTTGGATAACGTCAATATGGCCCACCAAATGTCCTTACATGTGAAGTTAAACAGAATAATAGGTCTTCTAAGCATTCTATTGAGAAGGACCTAAGAAGGACGGATACTGTTCACAAACTCACGAGGATGGGCCTCTGGAATGTAAAATGATGGAGTAGGAAGATTACCACTAGATGAAAGTGAGGAGAGGATGGAACTCATTAGAGCCGTTTTTCCTGACAGCTCAGTAGGGGAGCCGTTGAGACCTATGCTTGGGAGCACTAATGAAGCGCAAAGGTTAGTCTCTCAAGGCTGAAAGAAATACCGTAAATCGTGAAGTCTTACTTATCAGCAGAGAACCAGGATTGTCAGCTGGAAGCAGGTAGTGGTTGATACGCTGAAAGCGGGAAAGGCAAACGGTGAGATAGATCTGCATACCAAGAATTTCCAGGTAGTACGGAATCGAGATGGGGAAGCCAGATGATATCGCGTTGACCGAGACGTGGCTACATCAAAGAGCCAATGATGCGGAGGTAATGGTCACTGGTTATATCGTCTTATTTGACAGGACGACTTACGGAGGCTGGGTTATGCTACATGTCAGATTAACCGTGAGATGTGGAGTAACTTTATCAACAACCAAAATGCTTCTATGTAGGACTGAAGCATTAAAAAGGGCAAAACATTGTCTGCCCCCTTCTGCCGGCTTCCAAACAACTCTGTAGCGAGTTAAATAAAGGAATTCGAAGAGGTAACACGGGTTATATTTGATGTGAACGTGGCTAATTTCAGTGAGCTCAGTGTAATTTAGGAGGTGCCTGGGGACGGCACGCTCTACTGGCATACCGAGACTCTGCTATACACATTGTGGATCAAAGCAACGCCCCGCTGCAAGTGCTAGGACATACTAGGTTGGAATAGGGCCAAGGTCAATCAAGACTAGATTCACTTTTCGAACAATTGACAGGAAGTCCTGGATAAACCACTGGGAATGAGTGACTATTGAGGAGAATGTTGCAGCTCAGGTAGAGTAGATGGTCGTTGGTTTGTTCGCTGAGCTGGGCAATTTGATTGCAAACGTTTCATCACCAATCGAGGTGACATGTTCAGTGTGTTCTTAGGGAGTGTAGTAGAGCGTAGTAATGGGTCAGTGTTTGTGCGTTGAGTGGTGTTGCGTGTGTCTTCATATAGGTGTTGCTAGCCGGGGCTGAACTTCGTTCACGATCAGTTGTTCGGTCGGGCAGTTCCATTGGTTGCACTGTTATCCTGTGTATTGACTGATCGATAACCACATGACTTTTGAGCTTGGCCTCCCCGGCTCTCCTACTCTGGTTGATGATGGAGTGACCTCTGTTCTTGACCTCCCTGGGTTCCGGATTGTGACCTTTGTTGATCCCACTCCAAGGAATCCCTTGTTTGTTACTCCGATATTCGGCCCTCCTTGAGTATTCCGGTTGAGACGTTGGTACTTCGCACGTAGTTGTTCGTAAACTGGATCTACTTCAGTGCATCTTTATATCGAATCCGCCATGGCTTACCATGCTTCCAGAAATTCCCTTCCGCGCCTACAGATTGAATTTATAGACTTCCTGGTTTTTGTGTATGGATATCAAGGATGGGGGGTCACGCCTCCTGACGAATTCGTTGTGTGCATTATTTCCTTCCAGTCCTTCCAAAGTAGAATTTGTTGCAGTTATTGCAGTTGATTTGGTATATCACATTGTTCCTTTTGGTCTTGTCTTGGTTGTACTTCGGTATTGAGATCAGTTTGCTTGAAGTAGCATTCGGTTTTTAGGCCACGAGGATTTCTTTTTGAGCTAATAATCTGGCTGAGTTCAGACATATTCTTGATATAAAGTCGAGCTACCCGTCTGGTTCCTTGTTCTTGCTGTTGTTGCCTTCTTCAAGCATCTCTTGATAAAATTCCTTGGGTATCCATTGTTCTGAGATACTCTGAACAGATGGTTTTCCTTCTTCTCCCTTAGTTCTGTGGTGCTGCATTTTGCATCCGCCCTCTTGAACAGAGTCTGGGCGCAGCTCTTTTTGTGGTTTACTGGATGATTGTTGCTGTAGTCCAGCAGTTGATCCGTATATGTTTGTTTACGGTATACGCAGGTTTATAGAGTCCCCTCCCCCATTCTGTTCACTAAAGCGTCCAAGAATGGTGGTCGGTTGTTCCTCTCCAGTTCTATTGTAAACTTGATATCTTCAAAAGTGGTGTTGAGCAGTTTGTGAGCACTGTGTACTGAATCTTGTTTCATGATGAGAAAGTTGTCGTCTACAAAGCGGATCTATGACTCTAGATTGGTGACTGGTAGAACCGCGCGCTCTACTGTTTACATTACCGCCTCAGCGATAAATCCTGATACTGGAGATTCCATTGGAGTCCCTTTCACCTGTTGATATATTTGTCCATCAAAGCTAAAGTATGCATCCATGCAAAAGTTCAACATCTTGCATAGACTTTCGGATTTCCGTAGAAATGTGAAACGTTGGTGTCATCGGCTTTCATTCTCCATTGTCCCTGGCTGGTTATCTCGTGTGTTTATTGCAGCTTCCTGAGCATCGTGTTGATTGGATTGGTGAGGTTTGGAGTTGGGTCAAGATTGATTGGCCTGTGGGTGGTCGTGCCATTTAGTAGTTGTTTGTCCTTTCCAATGTAATCTGGCTTGTCCATTATCACCGTGATGTGTCCTTTGTCCGTCGGTAGTATTATGATTGTTTCATCCTTCTGTAAATTTCTGAGTGTTTCTTGTTCTTGTGTGGAAATCACTTGCATATTCCTATTCCTTGTGATTGCCGGTACGATTGTCTGTCGAATCTGTTGTTGAACCTCCTCAGACATTTCTTTGATTTCAAGGCATGTTCTAAGTTGTGGAATGCGTCCTCGGTACTGAAGTTGTCTTTTCATTAGGAATCCTTGCTCAGCTGTCCTGAGTTGGTGGCCAGATCAGTTTTTTTTATCTAAACATCATAATTGTTGTGTATGCAGTTTCGCGTGGGTTTGCGCAATTTTCTTCCATGCCTGTTCTACGTTTGATTTTGGCATTGTCTACTCGGCGTCCGATTACTGCTTCAAGTTCTGTCAAGTTGTGTGGGCCGGTTTTAGCCAGACATTTCTTCTCGCTCACAGTGACTACTCGTTCGCATTTTCTGAGACGATTGTGGGCATCTGTTAACATTAACTTCACCGTTCGTCTGCCATACAGTCTTGCAAGGACCCAGGCGTGTAGATGGCCTAGTGCCGGTCTGTGATTGGTACTTCGTGGTACCACGTTCCTACGTAGGCATTCATGGTGCTGGTATAGTTGTTCGCGTGTAGAGCCTTGTCGGCATAAACAATTCTTCTAGCGATGAGCAGAGTGGGATTCCGAATGGGTGGCCAGGTTCGTCGAAGATTGCGTGCATTGGAGAAAGCTTAGAATGCATACAAATGTTGTGGACAATCTGAGGACCACGCAGGGGTTTTAAAAGTGTGGGACAGGTGAGCGTTGCACAAGAAAAATAAAAAAGGCACATGAAGCCTAACTGGTTGACTAGTTCGAAGACAAATCCCGAAGGGTATACTCTCATGTCAACCACGGGCTATGACGATCCAACGAACTGTCTATATTCATGAATAGTCAGGAACAAAAGATCACTTGAGATTTGCAACGATAAGACGTTTGACAAGGTCTTCGATGGACCTGAGGAACCGTCAACCGGCGGAATGGAACAGTAAGATGAGAAGGATTGGTCAAGTACTCCGGTTTGTAAAGGGAAGGGTGTCCTGAATCTGCTTCAACAACAACTGCCAGACGGTATACATTCCTTGGCACACAGGCACTCGATTTAATTTATTTAAAAGATCAATATAGACAAAGTTTGTACTTCAGGCGTGAAAAAAGGAGTATTTACATGCTTCAACAAGGTAAAAGCTAAGCACATACCAGGCAACTGCCTTTCGCTGAGTTCAACAGCAGTTCTAGGGAAGATCATCAAAAGATGGGGGAAGCGATTTTCATCTCACAAATACAGCCCAATGTGGTACTCACTCCTCGAGAACTTGTTTTCATTAACAACAAATTCTGTGCCACCAAGTTACTACTGACTGGAGAAGAATGGACCAAAGGGGCTGACGAGGTGCGCAAATGGGTGGTATGTACTTGAAATTTACTGAAGTGTTTGATCGGGCCAGTCATGCTGTTTTACTTCACTTTCAGCGTGACTACTTACTACATACACTATGAATTTGTTTTGGAACTCTTTTCGGGTTTGCCGCTTTAGGGTAGGAGTGAATGAGGTGTAATCTGAACCTCTCAAAGTAAGTGGTGGTGTACCACAGGGGACCATTATGGGGCCGATACTGTTCAAAATGTACGTAAATAATATCTCTGGCGTAGTGAACGTGAACCA